>QXVZ01029563.1:5670-24784 GCA_008931825.1 Phallusia fumigata
TTTTGTTTGGGTAGCATTAAAAATACCCTATCCAGAATCTGATGCCTGATAAAAAACAGTTCAACAATAGACAATGGGGTTATGGATCTACCATAGCAACCATTCATACTTCACTATAGTTCAACGACGTATCACTGACGCCAAACGAGTACTTCAAACTTTACTTAACCGCTGTACCTTGCAAATTATCAACCCAGTGGATACCTTTTACCACAACCTTCCTCAAATTTTACAACTTGCCAAACAATAGTTTACTTTGCGTAGAGTACACTGCAGTGAAACAAAATTAAATTTCCTGAAGTTCTAGACAGAAGTTAGCTTGATGCGTTGCCGTAAAGCCCTTAGGAAACTCCCAGCACGAATGTATAGTTAAGTTACTGGAGGAATTGCGCAACGCCGTCCATTAAAATTTTGTCATAGTGCATTCACCCTATCGTAATGCGAAACGGCGCTGGTATGAATTATGCATCGATTTGCATTCGCTGACAGTCGTCCGCTGTTGAAAACGACATGATTGTGCGCTTTTCCAGCCACACAAATCGATTTTTATGAGTGGATGTTGAGTAGCTGTTCCAACAACAACCCATTTGCATGGCCGATTTGTAGCTTAAAAGCAAGCTTAATGCAAACCGTTGACTTTAAATCACATTAACCACTGTAAGGTGCATTCTTACAGTGCAAAAATAAACTTCCCTGTTTTAGCTGCTTGATAATCGTTGTTCAAGCGAGCTTTGTGCAACTAACCGTGACAACGTTTCAGAACACTGTCCGAAATTAGTGTCAACTTACCTTGTTTTGACAGTAAAAACGTTTGGGCAAAATTCAAAGTCATTTTCAATGTTGAAGTGTATCCGGTCGACTGCACAAAGCTCGTTGGGAAATCCGTTTTATGGTTGTAAAGCCGTGCGCGTAAACCGTCACGATTGAACCTGCTGTAAACAAAACTGCAGAAACTGTAGAAAAATTACACTTACATTTGCTTACATACTGGATAGAGTTTCTCACTTGATACAACGACTAAACACACAGCAACTGCTCCAGTTTATACCCCACGTCTTCATCAATCTCAATGTCAAGTTACCTTAATTAACTGTTTAAACTAAAGGTACACAATTCNTCAATGTCAAGTTACCTTAATTAACTGTTTAAACTAAAGGTACACAATTCCCTGTTTTAAGTAGTCTCCAAAAGTTAACCTAAACTAAGGTAAACAATTCCCTGTTTTAAGTAGTCTCCAAAAGTTAACCTAAACTAAGGTACACAATTCCCTGTTTTAAGTAGTCTCCAAAAGAAGTTACAAGCCAGTCATTGTGTGTAAAACAGTTTCTACGTTGTTATAAACACTCCCGATGACAATACAAGTAATTTACCCCCAGGAACTGGCATATATCTTCTAATCGCAACCTAAACTAAAACACAAAAGCATAATTCTCTTTAAGTCAAAGCCTGTTTCGATTCTCACTTCGCTGTCTGAATGTCCCGCCCAAACGCGTCACAATCCATGGTGTTTGAACTCTACCGAATCAGTTAATGATTAAACTCAGCCCCCACGTAATAAGCTTTGTGCGAAAATCATCCGATTAAGAGCCATTACAATGCATGCGGCGCTGATCATTAAAACGCTTTCCATATTTGCTGTGGTCGGCCGCTAGTCACTGTTTCCTGTGAAAACCAACGTTGGATTCCATTTCGCGTGTCACGTCGTGCCGAAGTTTTGGTAAATCCGTGAGTGGCAGTGATGACGTCAATTTACATATGTGTCATTGTAAAAATACCCTTCTAACATTACGCTTTTAATGACATTGGCACTGTAAAATTTTGTTTTGAAACGAAGTTGGGGTTTATTAAAACAATAGGAGTACTCGCTATAAACAAATACATGTGTCGCTTCTATATATCATAAAAATAGTCATTAAACAGTTATCGGGTCACAGGTAAAACGGTTTTTTATATTTGGCATCTGAAGAGCACACAAACATAGATTTGTTCACATACGCCTTTAGGACGCCGGGTTACAAAGGGCGCTTTAGATTAGAACGTTGGCAAAAAAATCTAACCCGCGGGGGCTCCTAATCCATATCAGTGGCCTATTCTGCTCAACCAAATACGCCACCCAGACTCTTTGACGTTGTGTGACATATGTTGGACATCGCTGCCTGTATGCTTAACTTGGCAATTTTTAATGGGTTTATGGTTTTATCGATCGTAGTCATTAGTTAGGTATTCGTTATTGACTCATGAAAAACCTTACCTGCGAACACTCAACTCATTTGTCATTAAATGATGGCAAAACACAGTACCTTGGTATTTACACAGAACAGTCTAACCTTACTACCCTTGCAAGCAGCCGTTTTTCAAAGTATCTCATTAAACTAGCATGCACGATGACCTTTTTTGCAAACCGCACGTTTAAATGCCCACAGGCATGAACAGGTGCGTTTAATTTTGCACATGCGTACTGTTTAGTAAAATGTTGCAATATGCCACAAAGAGCACCAACAATATACGTATTTTACTCGTGATTTTCCAGGAAATAAGCGACCTCGCAACAACTACNCGTACTGTTTAGTAAAATGTTGCAATATGCCACAAAGAGCACCAACAATATACGTATTTTACTCGTGATTTTCCAGGAAATAAGCGACCTCGCAACAACTACCTCATGGTTTGTCAAACTGCGTTTTGTTGACATGTTTAGACTATTATTTACTGTATAACACTTTGCCAAACTCATATGTATATACGTGCTCGACTTTGCACATTTACAGATCAACATTAATAGTTATGGAATTGTGGTGCGATATAAAGCAAGTAATAAATCTAAATTCAAGTCAAGGATTTAACACTGCGACAAAATGAATCTACCCTTCAAGCACAATAAGTGTCTGTGGCAATATTACACAAATAAACAAAAAAAAATTTATTAATATGTTGTTTTTTTTGCTGTTGCCCCTAATTGCCAGTTTTACATTTTGATTTTATATTTTTTTCTGACTCTACCTTGAAGTTTCTGAACTCATGGGTTTGTTACACTCAGTGGTCAATTCTAATAACATACAAAAAGTGCATTGCTGCCAAACTTTCCCGAATCAAACAAACACATAACAAGCACGATACTTTGTCTAGATGCGTAATCACAATGGTTTTGGTTACGTGGAAAGCACAACAAACAAAGTCAAAACAATTTCAATCTCGAATACTTATTAAACACTTGAGAAACAAGGTTTAGAAGACAACAAAATGCGGTATTACCCACAGTTTCAGTCATTCACCCCGCATGGATAACCAATAAACCAGTGGTTCCCAACCAGAGAGGAATTTTTTGAGTTAAGGGGAGGAATTTCCACTTTTCGGTCCACATTCACCCGAATCCGGCACGTGCGTGTACCACAAATGGGCTTCGAAACTTTGCTTCTCTAGTGGTGGATACCCACTATCCCCTTTTGTCTTTTTTCTGGTTAACAATCATATGCATAGTTGAGCGGTCAAACGGAAACAGTTTCGGTGGTCGAAGTCGAACTATCATCGCAGACCACGTAGACCCGCTTGAGAACAAAAACGACCGACTCTTTTGACTTATCTCCATCTCAAGCAACGATAACAGCTCGTTTGGAGTGGGCCGAATATCGGGGCACACCTCAGGCGGGTAGCGTTGATCCAAAAACGGTTTTAGGTCCCGAGCCGTAAAAACCTTAGCTGCTTTAGGTATTTGAACTGCATTGTTGTTTAATATTGTATTTTGGCGGCTTGAATTGGCAAGTTCTTGCGGGTTCTCTAGGTAAAACTTTACTTTGTCTATGAACTCGTCGATGGTCGGCGGCGCAGCGATGTACACAGGGATTTTTTGTTTGTGACTCTCCTCGACTTGCGCTTGCATCGAGGCTATGCCTTGTGCGACCTCTAGCGGCGTAGGTTCTTGCTTACAAAAACGCGACTTCTGATTACAAAGACTGGCCATCATTTCGGAGTCGAATCTGAAAACATATCGGAAATCAAGACATTGTTTGTGTTAAATGTTAAATGCTGTTTGCATGTAGATAATTTTGTACATTTGGGGTAAAAATCCCAATCCAACAACATTTTCCCAGGTTTTAGCATGTCTCGATCTGTACCCTGATAATGTCGCGCAGCTATTCCTAGTGATTATTCAAGTGTTATTGTGTCGCTTTATTTTCTTTCATCAAACGATATTAACTCAACTTAACTACTGCTTTTTGCCACCACCGACCGAACCTAGGTTACTACGCAACGTGTTTTTAGCATAAGTAGTACATGTGGCCTCTTGTGTAAAACCTTAACGTATAAAAACCAACAATCACTTGCCTCCAGTGCACAGCAACATAATACGTTGCGTTGACGACCTCACGCAAAAATCGGTCCACCATTTTTACTATGTAGGGTGGCCGGCCAGTTGCATGCTCAATAGCAGCCAGTAGAAGTGTCTTCGATGCGGCCGCAATGTTTTCGGTCTTTGTGATGTTTCTTATGCTTCTCTCGTCTTTGTATTCGGCAGGCTGGTACCCTCCTATCGTCGTAACAGAGAGCGAAAGGAACGGGAAAAGAAAAACTGCGCACCTTGCCGTCGTACTGAAAGACAGAAGGTCGACAATGATCGGTAAATTATGTTGACTTTTCTGTTTTGTGTTTATGTGTGAAAAGTGGTACGTGTTTGTGCACGTAAGACAGGTAAAACTTAACAACAGAAGACACTGATTTTTCGGACAAAAATTATGCGACTTATGCGTTAATAATAACAACAGGTTTTTTATAAGTTACCTATCAAAAGTAAGACGTCACGTTTTGACGGTCGCCTTATCTTGTTTACTATTTAAGGGCGGTTAATAGTTGATTAAAACGTCTTCACTGAGTTTACATGCAAACATCATGGATGACACAACAGGCGCCAAAGTTTGTGCAGTTATGTTTGCCAGAATGTGCGTACATTATCGGTTTGTGTAAGTGGCTATCACGTTAGGTTCAAAACGGTTTTCATGTCTCATATCCTATTTGCATTTCATGTCCTAATTGGAGGTCGCAGTTATCTTTAAATGCCAACAAATAGGGCGGACTTTTTTGAGTGATCTATTTTCCATGTCGATCCCGACGCATGAATGGCCAGTTTGGGTGAAACTCAAAGTTTTATCCATCACTCTTACTCAGGGTTTGCATGTATTGGTCTAACTACGACACTACGCAACGACAGTGACTTGAATACCCAAACACAGGGTGGTGCCAATGCTGCACAAAAGGGTCGCAAAGCCATGTCCACTAGATGTCGCCAATGAGCGTTTTTGTGGCATCGACATATCTGTACGGCGCAGTTCTCACAATTAAACAAGACTGTGTCCGTTTATTTTATTTGTATTCCAATAACTTGGAAGATTTGCGGGTTTCTTATTGTTTTCTGATCTGGGATTGTTTTTTCGTCACTCAGTGTAAATACCTGTGTAGTAGCTTGTTTGTACGTTTGTGGTTCGTGTCAGAAAATATTTGATTATTTCGTTACCTAGCTACGTGTGGTAAGTTAACTCTGATGAAGTTTTGTGTTTGCGACCAAGAATATGCAAATCTACACGGTCGGTACCCGGTTGGAGATTAAAAACGCTTACTTGAAAATCTCAGTTAACTTGTTTGCGTTGTGCTTGGTGTGATGATTAACCGTTTCTGGTAGCGCAGATATCTGGGGCTGCCAGCATTTTGGTCCATGCTTTGGCATAGTGAACTTGCCTCTGAAACCTTCCAGTTTCGTTACGTTTAGAATTTCCATTCCTGTATCGATTTGAACTTCTCTTACAGCTTCGCACCATCGAGGTCGGTTCTGTAAAACAGCAGGAAAGGTAGACTTTGTCTGCATTTCCAGTGCCTGATTTTTTTAATACCGGAAATTTTATCATCAAAATTTGGATGTTGTAAATTAGCATGTCGTAGGTTCAATGGAGTCTACTATGTTGTTGGTGATTTGTACGGTTCAAAGAATTGCTTACAGATACAAATAGATAATGTCAGAGAGTATTAATTGATGCTGAGTTTTATTGTAAGCGTTTTTTACATGTTAACGAATTGTGCTTGACTGCATACTTGTATGTATAGATTATATTATTATGATGATATCATTTTATTGAACACATCTTTGTGTCATTTTGGAGGGCAGTGCGGTTGTAGGCACAACAGACTTTTGTGTGGCACATCACCATGCTTTTACATGCAATACGGGTAAATTCGTCTGCCCTTATACCTGGAAAGCAATGTCAAAAGACGAGTTACAGCGTTTTCGCATTTGCTCCATTGAAATCACTGACACGAACTCGGAGAGCCTTTTCACATCGATTCGGTTAAAAGCCGACACTAGGTGTATTCTCTTGCCGCTTCGGTCGTTGTGTTGCGGAAAGAAGTGAGGAATGACCAGAGTTCTTGGGAAAAAAACATTTGTAAAATTATTGCACTTTAGGTGATTGAGGGTCCCAACCCTGTGGTACGCACAAATGATGAGTTTTTATAGGATTTTTTCTGATCATGTCCATAAGAAGACAGGTGGTTTACGCGCAGTCAAAAACATCTCTGCAGAACATATACCACTTGTATTAAAAACATGTCGACTTTGAACTCATCTAACGTAGCTTTGTCGCAAAAGGTAAAAATACTGCCTGGTGGAAATGCTAACCGGTGTATGGATCAAGATGTAGGTTAGCTTGTCTACACTGAAATAGGAAACCGGATCCGTTTGTCTATCTATAATAAACTTTTGTGTGCAGAGGCGTTAAGTCTAGATTAGAGGGCGCGATATGTGGTTCGGATACCGTTTGTCATATTGGAATCAACATGCCGTGCTACCTTTCAACACTCATTAGGCTTGGGGCGGTAGGTCATGGTCAACTTGGAACTTATAAACAGCTTAAAAGTTTTCTAACAAAAAAATACCTGCCAGGGATCAGTTTCGCACTGATGATGACAACAGCAATTGTTGAAACATTTGCATTACAATGTATTCACTACATACAAGCTCTCTGACAGGTACATTTTTATTTAAAGTTGGAACTTTTTCGTTAAACATTGCCTCCCTGTGTTAGAGCGCAATAAAAATGCATTTGTTTGGCAACATTTAACATTTAACTAGACCACGAAAGTTCAACAACGTGCATAAAATGTCACAAACCAAAATTAGACAACCGGACAAAATATTGTTTTTTTTACATCACTTCTGTGTTAAAATTGTATTCCGTACAGTAGAAATGGTTTTGTAAACATAATTTGCGCACCAACCCAGGATGTTATGCATGCTTACCTGTTCAGTTTAATGGCCAACAAGACTGACTCCCTAAATCCTTCGAGCTGGTTATTTGGGCCCCAGAGCAACGCTGGGTAGAGGATCCGTTCTGGGTCTAACTGTACACGCGACTTGCTGTTTTGTAAATCCAAGAACGAACCAATGTTGCATTCCTGGGTGTAAAAAGGCCTGGTTAATGTTATTGGCGTCATAGGCGTAGTAAGTTTGGCCATCGTTGGTTTGTTGGTTGACGTAAAGGGAGTAAGCAGGCCTCCTGGTATTGCGGCTATGCGTGTATGCACTGCTATATGACTGTGGTTGAGTTTACTTGGTAAAAGAATCATAGCTGCACAATAAAACCAAAACGAACACCATGTCCGATTGCGCCACGTCATAACGTCATGAACCCAAACGAGGAAGGGAACAAGTGGTAGATATAGTAAGTTGTATTGTATGTGTGAAAGGTTCACCATAAACGGTTTGTTTGCGGTTGTTGCTGGTCATAAATGTTCGTGCGTTTTCGGACAGTTACCAATATCAGTAAGTCTGTTTAAATTAAACCCAGTTGCACTATAATACTCTGTCGGTTCAATTGTTGTTTTCTAACGAAATGCTCATTAAAACACCTTAATCGTCCTGCCCTACCCGGCCATTGTGAAGCAGTGGTATGTGGTGTACTGTGTCGTATTGGTTCTTTGTATGAGCGATACGGTTAACGCCCTTGAAAGTAAACCACTCAAGTAACTTTTAGTATTTCATATGAGAATGATTTGAAATGGGTTGTTATTTTTTACTGCCCCATCGGTTTTGGTCCATTTTCATCGCTCGTATTAGTTGGCTTATCGAATATGTGCGATCTACGTTACTCAAATGGATAGGGCCAGTCGCAATGGCCACTGGATTACTGATTTTCCGTTCCAAGTTTAGTTAACGTGAGACAAACAAAACTGATAAATCCGAATTTACAATGCCATAGGAGTTCCCACTGTGTACTAATTAAACTACAATGGTGTTTGCGGTCTTGACTAACATTTGGGGAGTGATGTATCATTTGACATTGGTATTTTATCCATCTCAATAGCTGTAAAACAAATACACTGTGCAAAGCTAAATATGCAAAGCAGCATAAGGTAACAAAACGCCGCGCAAAGCGACAAACAATGGCCTCATGCAGGTCAATCTATTATCAGCAAAAGTACGTACTTAGGTCAACAATGCTGTAGACGTTATTTCTCACCTCCTGATGCTCAGCAGCTACATCGTAGTCCTCCACTTCAGTCAATGATTTGCGAAGTGACTGGGTTGGTGAACTCTTTCCTTTTGTCTCTGTAAGCATCGTAAAAAGACCCATGAAATTTCGCCGATACGTCAACAGGCCGGTTGTAGCATTTGGTGTTTTATGGACACATTATTATGAATTTAGTTCTCAACTGGCAATCTTTTTGCTTTTTGAAGTCCGTTTTCCCATATATTTGGCACAAAAAATCATTTATTTCGGTCTATGCATTAAATTTTAATATAACAGCCTGCAAATTTTGAAACGTTTTTAAACAAACACATTTTAACACTTGGAGTGGAAATAAAATTTTATGTGGTTTTCTGAAAAGCGTCAGGCGTCCACAAAATGTTGTGTGCGTGTTAAAGAGCTGCTTAAGAAGTTTTATCCCGGTCATGTAAACGCCAGATTTTTCTTTTATTGTGTACAATGTGACAAGGTTTCTGCGCTGGCTGTGTTCTTCTGTTTGCCTTGTACAAGCGTTCTGCACAAAATTGGGTCCCATTTGGTTTAAATTATAACTTTGCACAATTCTTGCACCTAAAACTGATTTGCATCGGCACAATGCCCTTGGGAATTGTTTTTGGCGATCATTAAAACTGGCTGGGCAAGACGAACCTAACATTTTTACCGGCATTGCGGCAGCTAAGACCTGTTGCATTAAGTAACATCATTCTCAATCAAGTATAGGGGGTAAATTACTCAAACCAGGTATAATAGGGGATAGGGAAAAAAACTAACGACCAAGGGCGGCTTGTAGAAGGTCGAGACCGTACTTTGAACCAGACTTAAAAAGGAACGAAGCGCAAGACACACTCGAAAATAGTTGTAAAGCATAGACACATCGACCGAAACGGAACGAAAGTCTATGGACTGATTTGAACTTGGCAACAACCCTTAGAAATAGTCCAACACAGGAACTGAGAGCAGTGGCAGCAGTGGATAATGGCAATGCCTGTTACACATTGGAACAAGCTCATTTTTTTCAAAATAAACTGGTTAGCTGTATTTATTCTATTGAAAATCTCTATATCGCAAGCGAATTGATCAATCTGTGAAATTATGACTGGCCGAAGATGCATAACCTTATGATACCTCTGACTATTTGCAACGCGAACCACCAAGTTCACACTAACGCGTGAAAACAGAGACTCTTATTTTTCGACATGTTGGTCATGGTCAAAAAGACGGCAAACGTTACCATCAAAACTCAACTTGACAAATGTGTATTGAGATATAGGGATTTAGTCAAGTATGGTTTCTGTTTGGTTTGTGAAGTGTTTCATGTGACGGTCGGTAAACGAAACTGATGTAAAGTTTCGGAAAGAAAGAAAAATAATATTTTGATCTTTCGGTTCATAGCTGCCAAATGACCAGCACTTGCTTTACAAGCTCAGCATTTGCTTTACAGTTTTATTTCTATCATAAATTCTTACCGGGATGCATGAAGTCAGTAGTGGAATTCCTGTTTTCCGATCTGGTAGGATAAGATTTGACAGCGTATGTTGGTTTTTGGTCCAGCCGCCATCGTAGGTGTACAGTGACAGCGATGCCAACGCACATCACTACAAACAAAGCAGCTTGATACCAGGATGTTTTTTTCATCTTCCCTCATTCCTAGATCCCAAACCTCAGTG
This sequence comes from Phallusia fumigata, assembly GCA_008931825.1. Classification (NCBI taxonomy): domain Eukaryota; kingdom Metazoa; phylum Chordata; class Ascidiacea; order Phlebobranchia; family Ascidiidae; genus Phallusia; species Phallusia fumigata. Next base: position 15,848 of record QXVZ01029563.1, read on the forward strand.
GAATTGTTGTGGGCAGTTCATATGTTGAATATCAAGATACAATTTTTTATAGGCTTTAGATCAACACACATGGTTGTATACAATCAGGTGTCCCTATACTTTCAGCTTGAACGTGTATAGGTCCAAGTCCTAAAAAACAAATGATCGAAATTTGGGACACACAGTCTTCAATGCACACAGAATCAGTCGGTACAAGTAGAAGGAATTTATATTTCACCTTAATCGTAATTGTCAATTCCTAACAAACACAAAATCGGACATAAATAAAACGGATAACCAAACACTAGAAAACAGAACAAGAAAACAATCCTGTAAGTCCTGCAGCGTCTGGTGAGAATGAAAGCTGTTATCACTAGAAAGCACGGGTACCGTCACGCAAAGAAAAATGTGGCGCTCGCAGCTAAAGGCAGATAACAAAAAGATAAACAACAAAAACCCGTCCAAAGACTTGGCTGAGCAAAATGTTAGTAAAGAGGAGAAAAAACAACTGCAGACACACATAAGACTGCCTTGAAATGCTACCGTATTTTAGGCAGCAACATCTAGCTTTTTCAACATTCCGTTGCTTTACAAAAATAACACAAAAAACTGTCAGCAATGTCGCGTCGCATTCAATTGTTTGTGTAGCGATCGTTCTAACCCATGGTGGCAGTTGGAGGTTTGGAAATTGCCAACTCAGAACAGAAAACAAACAATTCCACTCCTATGCAATGAACACAAAAAGGGACGTTGTATAACCGATTAGTTCACTCCTACACCACTAAACTGTGTTTCTCGTTCGTCCTTATTGTTAATCATCACGTTATCGCTGAGTGATTTGCCTAACAGTCGCATATATACAGTTGTTACTGAAGAAGCCTAGACTTGGACGCTAAAACAAGGGTTACACTATGTCAAGTAGTCCGAAGCGCTTGCAGACAAATAACTTTGCCCTTTTTTATAAACAGGCCAGCAGCTGTGCGACACAAACGTAACAGTGAACAACAAAGACTCATAGCACGATTTTGTGAACAACCATAGCCGTTAAAAGCGTGACCTGACTGTAATATATCTTCAATATTGGTAAAGAGCCTATTGAATACCTGTCAGATGAAAACCTTTGTTGCCAAAAGCCCAAACAAGCAAACGCTAACAGGAGTCAACCAACCAAGTGCAACAAAATGTGTTTATCCAACATCTTTGATGGCTGAACACCACCAATGCTCACGTCAAACAAGACCACCAGGCTAATTAGCAATTGTCGGTAATGCGTGTCATTTTTAGTACATTGCTACTTCTCTTACAACAAGCCTTAAATAAGGAAAATCCTAAATTAGAATTGAACTGTTTAGCTTTGGCTATTAATAATTCAGCAGGTACTGTACATGCGACACGTCTGCCTTGCAATAACTTGGTCTACACCACACGACACGGTTTAATATGATTGGTCGACAGTATGCAAACGTTAAAAAATGCTCGTTAATATATAACAGCACATCTACTACTAGTCACCCCTTTTTTGAACTTCATCAGAAAACCGCTTCTGTGGCAGTTTTGCTGTGCTAGCTTTGTTATGGTATTCCTGTCCTTTGTGACTAATTTAGCCTAAAAACGACTTGTCTGAGCTTACCAGTCATAAAAACCTTTCAGTCACCGTCCGTGTAGGAATCGATAGGAACTTGTTTTGTCGACAAGGCTAGACTGTACAGCGTTTTGTCCTTGCCTTCGTTTGTTCGCATTTTGCAACATGATATCAGATTTTACCTCTCGAACCAGGATGTTGTTGACTGGTGTAATTTTCAAACAAACCGCTTGCCACATCACTTTTCATCATGCGTTTTCCTTACATAAAGCAAAACTCTAAGCTACTTTTGAGACCGATAATGGCCTAAAGGTTAGGCCATAGCAAAGGCCATTTGAGAGGTTCCCCAGGGTAAATTTGGAGGTTAAGCAACTGGCACATGCAGTGGCTGTCAGTTTCGCACAGATATTGAACTTTGTGACCCACAGCAATCAGATATTTCTACAAAGGTATTTAATGGTATCTGATTTGGTATGTATCTTAACAATTAGGCAGCTAAGTTGAACGTGGTTTATACATGACGGACACCGATTTTCTTGATAGGTATTCCAGGATGTATAGGCCCAGACTGTTTAACTGTGGTGTCATTTTGTCAACCAGATTATAAACAAACAAAAACAAAAACTGAACGGCAAAAGACTGAAAATAATTTCAAATATGTTTCTTGTCATAACTGCAAACCTTTTGCAAAAAATGCCATGAAAAACAGAAATTGGAATACCAAACTGAAAAAGTCATTGCCTTTAATCATATGTTAGTTTCAGCCACAACCTTGCTATTGTGAACCTGTTTTGACTCTTGACAGGTTGTAAATCTTAAACCAAGAAAAACAACTCCTTATATTAAGCGGTTTACTCAGTAGCTGAAAACATTACAGCCTAAACATACTAGGAGGCGAAAAGTGTACACTGCCCATTCCGCTGGTCGACATTTTCAACACGCGTTAGCCCACTTTCCGCTCCAATCTTGCGTGACTAAGTAAAGCGCTTCTCTATTCAGTTGATTTAGTAGGAAAGGGCAGTGCAGGGGTGTGCTGGTCAAATATTTGTTACGCGGGATGTTGCAAACCCTCCATTTGGCAATACAGCTAGACTTTCTGTACGGCAACAACTGTGTCTCACGTTATGCCTCCCAAACGCCTTTATCTACGTTTGTAACTACTTTCAAACCTTCAGCCTATTCCCACAGGGCAACATGTTGCTTTTAAAAGTTTCAAAATAATAAATGTTTTGTTAAGCAACATCTTCTCAAGGATGCGAAAAAGTATGTGCTGCAAAAGTTTTTATATGCCATCTATAATGTGTCATTTGGCAACATCTAGTTTCCTACTTTTACCAGTTCCTCTTATTCTGCTGTTTTATGGCAGCCTCTGCAAGATTTCCGCTACTTTTAAAACTTTACTGCCTATCGGCGGAAGTCATTATGACACACTTTATCCTGAACGTCATGGCAATACACTTTTTCTTCCAGTTTAGTGATTCCTACCTTCTGCTACATCTACAGATATTGCCCAATTCTCGAGTTGTTAATTTGAAACGCCTGCGCGGTGGACCGCAATGTTAGCTGCTCCTGTGCTCTTGTGCTACCATGCGGTTGATGTTTCGTATTTCTAAAATCTTACCTAAAAGCCTAAAATGTACATCATGCGGGCTTAAATTTTTATGAATCCGTCTGTCATAACTGTGATAGAATTTTTAGCATTAGAAACACTGAACTGATCTCACCTACTTTTATACTAGTTATATGGCGCCTGTACCCTGTTCGTTGCCCCCAAAGTCAGCAGCTGGTTTTCGAAGCATTTTGTTTACTGTTTCGAATAAATAACATAAACAGTATGGCATAATTAAAAAATCCACCGGAAATTATCCAAACTAAGATGATCTTGTGAGGAAAGTCCACACAAAACGACAATGTTGTGATCCAGGGCGTTATCATGCAACATAATTGCTACAGTTTTTTCTCCAGAAGTGTATGATTGGGCGAGTTGTGCAAAAAACGGCATCCGTGCGTCTGTTTTATTGTAGCTTGTTGTCTTAGAATTTGGAGTGTGGTACCCGCTTGCTAATCAGTAAAGCGAAAGTTGGTAAGAGCAGAAAATTCTGCCTAATCTTTGCAAAAAAACTGAAAACTACAAAAGGCGTGTAAACTATAATGTCGCTAAACTACTATGGCAAAATCTATTTTAAAAGCTACATTGTTATTTATTTGCAAAGGCATATGTTGTGGGACTTTAGTTCCGGTAACAGCTTTCCCCATAGAACATCCATGTTTTCATTTCTATTCAAATGGTGCACAGTTTTAGCGTCATCTGGTGGCAGCACCATGTCACTCGGCATTCCCACGTGTTGGCGCGCTATGCCTGTTAACCAAACGTCGTCGAAACGTAGCAAAGGCAACCCTCTTGATTCCTTGTAAAGACGAGCAACGAGGCTTACGCGAGTGCTGTAAAAGCCACCGAAACAAGATGGCGGCCACACATGCCAGGGATATTCGCTTTTGTCTATCAACCACTTGCTGCCCTTCTCTCTGTGAGGTGCATCGTGTGGCATTATATTGTAAGCGCAGACCAACGGATATTCGCTCCAACCGCCCTTGTTCATTTTCTCCTGCGCTGCGTCGATTTGTCTCTGCAGTGCGCCCACGTTCACTATGACGTCATCGTCGCCTGATGAGTAGAAAAAGTGACTTGGCAGGTTGTCCGAGGCCCACTGCATGCCCGCCAGTGTCTTCAGCATTATGTTCCTAAAAAAACATAAATCGTAATACTAAAACTGTGCAGGGTAACTACTAAGACAATTGGCACACCACAATAGTCACATGACATCACTAACAACGATGCAATGTTCCCATGTAGACGTCTATACTACCAAGTGGTTCACGACCTTAGTATGATATACTTTGATACTGCCCAGAGTGGCTAAACACAAACTCTTCGTCACTTCTGTGGCCTTAGAGCCCAGAGTCATGAATCATGTTTTTGGGGTGTTAACGTAACGGATTTGCGCGTCACAGTTCCCTGTCGTCACCTGTCAGCTTTGTGGCCGGGAATCGCCAGACTAAAGGTTATAGGATGTTATTCCATCTCTGGTAAATGTCATTCAAGCCTGGCTTAGGCGCATGGTGATCGACCCCTAAAGCCGTACGCCTTACATAGGCGTGTTTTTAAGTGTTGTAAATCGACCATGTTGCAAAGTGTGATTTAAACTCAAAGTGTCTCCTTTTGGAACTCAAAAGTCTTTTCTTTTCTTTGAAAACAAAATCCACTGATTTAATAGTACACCCAATGTACATAGTTTAGTCTTTGCAGGTATAAGTACCTTGCCACATAGGTGGTCGAATACAACGTAGTAAAGCGAAGTAAAACGCATTTACCTGTAGTCGTCCGGCCCATCGAACTGCAGTATGTCGCCAAACCGTTGCTGTTCATTCTTTAGCGTGTTTGCGTGTGACGGGTCTTTCCCAACCACGAATATTGTCCTGAACGCTGTGTTGTTGACGATGCGCACGGACGCCCACGTGCGGCGAAGCGCTTCTCGCGCGGCGAAATGGTCTGCCTTCGATTTGATGAACGATACCATTCTCCACCTGATATCTACAAAAAACGTCATGTCGGTTGGCGGCAAAACGTCATTGATCTTGAAGGAATCAAACAAACTAGGAACAAGTTAGATTTAGCCACATTTTGTGTGTTTTAACGGGTCTGTAAAGCACTTCTGAACATAGCCTGATTGATAACCCGATCTGAGGTCCCAAAGCGTATTTGGGGCTTTAAACCTAAACTAAACGTACGTACGTTGACACAAATTATTTCGGTTTAAATATGGAAGACTATTTCAGTTTAAATTTGTAAGAATGTTTCTTAAACGATTGACTGCAACCATCTCGTTGAAGTGTACAGACAGGCTAGGAAAATTTTCCATAAGCACCATACGTGACTATGGTTTTTAAACAACACTATTTGACAAATAAAACTTATTAGAATAAATAACGACCTTTTGACGTCCGCTGATTTACGGATGATTAAAACTCATTTTGTCTGACCTAATGATGCATAAAGGCAAATAGTAGTATATGATGTCACCATAGCAATTGATACAAAATGATTTTGCCAATGTGCTCAGATCTGAACAGTTGTGTAAGTGTACTATAAAGTTACCGGGCAAACACGATGTTAAGTGCAAAAACAGTTTTTTTCCTTGCAGATACATTTCAATTGACAAAAACTTGTGTTTTAATTTTAGTATATCAGTTGTTCCTTACCTTTTGACTCGTTACACGTATTTTGTGAACATGCATCGTTTAAGTCTTTTTGAGGCTCCATCAAAAACTCCATTTTTTTGCGAAGCTCCGGTTTTAATTCCGGCTCGTTTTTTACTGGTTGCGGTTCTTCTTCTTTTTTAATTGGCTGAGGCGTTGGGACGAGGATGTTTACATCTTGCCTTGTTTCATTCCCCGTCTGCTGTGCTGCAATACGAGTTCTAAAAATATTGGATCAAATGAAATAGGTAAATAGATGCTGCCAAGTATTTTCTAAGCTGTTTTTTCGTATTTGGGTCCTAACTGAACAACTGCACATATGGCTATTCGGAGGTCCAGCAGGCGAAGGCGTATATTTTAAAGCAGGTATGGGTGGGGCAAATTTGTAAAACCCGTTTGTTTTGATCTACTATAAGCACCGTGCGTTATTGTGCCATACGGCTAATTCAGGAAAGACAAAACTGANTCTGCTGTGCTGCAATACGAGTTCTAAAAAATATTGGATCAAATGAAATAGGTTTTTTTGTATTTGGGTCCTAACTGAACAACCGCACATATGGCTATTCGGAGGTCCAGCAGGCGAAGACGTATGTTTCAAAGCAAGTATGGGTGGGGCAAATTTGTAAAACCCGTTTGTTTTGATCTACTATAGGCACCGTGCGTTATTGTGCCATACGGCTAATTCAGGAAAGACAAAACTGAAATTTCCTTGAAATCCTCAGTTGTTTACTTTGCGACCAAAATGAATAAAATCAGAAATTGAGCTAAACTGGATCATTTTGTTTGTCAGCAGGCAATGTGTATTACAATATTCATTTCAAGCGTAAGATTTTAAGATAGCTTTGCGATTTAAAATGTACCGTACTTACATGTTTTGCGCCTCATAGCATTGTTGGTAATGAACAAATCCATACATGACAAGGAGACATTGAACGACCAACAAGACTAGGGCGACTCGTATCACGTCTCCCTTTGTCATCATAGAAAAAACAGACCAGCGTTTGTTACCCTGCAAAGTTTCATTCACCAAACTTTGTCATATCGTCTTTATCCTATGAAACAAACACAGCATCTGGAAGAGTACAAATGTTAAGTATCATGTAACAGCGTGCTTGAGGTTTCAACTGTTATTTCTTTAGTTTCTGGCAAAATCACTATCACCAGTTTTTTGTATCAATCACTACGTTTTTAGATAATCCAAACTTTTTTATTCAGTTTTTTGCGAGTAAACTTTGGTTTTGTCTTTGTTCTCATGATGCATGAGCCCTTTATGTCGCCATTGTTTAGCAGCTTCATGTTATCCGATACCCAACAAAAGCTTTGCGACTCGTTTTTGTTATGAGCCACACTGCTCAGTTCAGTCTGTACCGAATATGTTGGTTCGCCATCATTGTAACAGCACATCATACCATGCCCGCAACAGGCAAAATACCGAATTTTAGCTGGACTTACCGTGCNTTATTCAGTTTTTTGCGAGTAAACTTTGGTTTTGTCTTTGTTCTCATGATGCATGAGCCCTTTATGTCGCCATTGTTTAGCAGCTTCATGTTATCCGATACCCAACAAAAGCTTTGCGACTCGTTTTTGTTATGAGCCACACTGCTCAGTTCAGTCTGTACCGAATATGTTGGTTCGCCATCATTGTAACAGCACATCATACCATGCCCGCAACAGGCAAAATACCGAATTTTAGCTGGACTTACCGTGCAACAAAGTGTAGACTAGAAACAGCATTTTATAAAACACATCAAAACCATGCCAACTAACTCCTTTGGACAGGCACGGTGCCCGTCGTAAAGTTATCGTTGGCACAATGTAGCATATTTGAACCATGTTTCCAAACACCCTCCTTAGTGAACAGTACGCGAAAAGTACGTTCGGCAAATAACAATGCAGTTTGTCGGAAATGACTTTTATTACAAATGTCTGACAGTAACGGCAGTCTTTTCGTGTTTTGGATACGTTTGTGCTGTTAAACAGTGCCTCTATTTGCTTAATGCTGAACTAAACAACATGCACCACTGACCACGCGTATCAATCATACAGTTTTTATTCAGTCCACTGGCCAATTTACACTCTGGTTTCACACATCATGTATTTCCAGCTCCAACCGCATAATCTCAAACTTCTCAGTTTCGCAGAGACACGTACTGCTGACATCTTAATTTTTACAAGTTAACGTAGCAACTACGTTGGTAATATGGTATGTTATTCTCTCTTGTGTAACGCAACGACGCTTTTCGAGATCATCCTAACCACTGTCATTCACGACTGGTTGTCGAATCTGGCTGTACGCAGGAGGCTTTGGCCTTTGTAAANTATGTTATTCTCTCTTGTGTAACGCAACGACGCTTTTCGAGATCATCCTAACCACTGTCATTCACGACTGGTTGTCGAATCTGACTGTACGCAGGAGGCTTTGGCCTTTGTAAAATACCAGACTATTGTAAAACGCTCTGGGTTTCCCGCTACGTGCCAACAATTGATATTAAACATTTTACTTGGTAGAAAATGGAAGTGTTTGAGTTGGTTTTGAGAGGCGAATCTGTAAATCCAACTTCAAGCCAAACTAGAAGCGTTATAACGCTATATACTTCGAACGGAAAAAATATTTTTGAGTTGGACCAATGGACCGGTGTACATGCCTGCTTAAAATGTAACGCCTTTTCAGTTACCGCTAGCAAAGATGTCGGTTTGTTGGTGTCACCATGCAACTGTTGTTGATTTAAACGCTGCCTACGTTTCCTGCCTTTTCTAGGAAAAACAAACTCGTTAGATCGACTTGTTATAGACACAGCCCGTTGCGTCAATGTACGTCCTATCAAGGAACATGAAAAAGGCCAACAGACACATCAGCTGGTACTTTCTCCTCAATCTTTGCCACAGTTCTTCACTAAACAGAACATTGAGCAGCAAACAGCTTTTGAACTAAATCTTACTCTTCACGCAATTAACTGCCCAGTATGACCGGTACATTTCCCCTTCAGTATCCGCCTTTCCTTCCTAAAACGCCTCCACAAACTGCATTTGCTTTGCGAACCAGTCGTGGATTGATAAGCGCAGTACATCACATTTCGGATGTGATTTATCAAAACCATCACCACGCTTGTCTCTAATTT
>QXVZ01029565.1:0-17302 GCA_008931825.1 Phallusia fumigata
CGCAGATTTACATTTTTTAAGTTTACCCTAAGTTTTCTCCCACAATTTCAAATCTATGTCGACAAAAGTTACTCCTTTGGTAAGTAATTTGACTTTCTTGTGTGCAGGACTCAAGTGCTTGGCCGAGTGATTTGGAAGTTTCAACTTCATTCGGAAACATCGCTGTTACTTTGGCTGTGGATTCGGGGGAGAGGAAATCTTACACGATTGAAACTGTTTACAGCGAAGAAACCGTATGTAGTTCTGTTGTTAAAATTTAAATTTATCTGGTTGGGTCAACGACTGGTTTATACTTTTGCTTCTTTTATCCCGGCTAAGTTGACTTTATATAGCTTGGTGAAAGAAAACATAGCGACACAGCAGCACTAAAACAATCACTAAGCGGGAAATAGCTGCGCAACGTAAAATCGTTATGAAGCGCGAGAAAGTGAAGGACACAATTGGCGGATAGATGTTGAACGTTCTGCAGCTACACCGTCATTACAAAGCGTTATGTGTCGGAGCAACGCTAAAAGCGCTAAATATAGTCCCGGCTTCAGAAAACGTTGATAGAACGTTTTCAGACTTGCTGCAGTAAGAAATTCGTAAATAACAAAAGAAAATCGCGAAAACTTTTTGTTCAAATAAATAGTTTTTGAATGATTTTGGTTTGCATCGTCTGTGTTTCAGTCTGTTGTGTTTGCCTTGTTTGTTTTAGATCGACGTTCAACATTTGACCTTTCCGTCATGGAACGATAACCACACACTGATTGATGCAAAAGAGCTCGTGGAAATATTTCAGTTGATCAACTCGATAAGAAGTGGGGAGAGAGTTCGGGATATTTTGCTGGTTGACAAGTAAATAGTGACTTCATCTAACTGAATGCAATGATTGCGCATCTATAGTCTGCGGTAGTATTTAACTGATTCGGTATAACGTCTCTTGCAGGCCTGGCGTACTGTGATTCGTATATGAGTGTGCTGTTATCGATGGCCTGCATGAAAGCTTAAGGACAGATCCCAGTATCAAATATGCGCAAGCACATAGTTCACAATTGAATGCTTTGGCCGATCTGGCGGTCTCTGCCAGAAACCGACATGTACAGCATACAGCGGTGTTTGTGATTTTCAGCAGGCTCTCGCGAATCTCATTTGTAAAATAAACCAGACTTGGTTAAATCCACAACAGAAGCAATTGCAAAACTTTGTAATTTGAGTTTTTCGGTTATTTAGGAACGAACTGACAAGGAGCGGAGTATTTTGTTCACTGTGGAATCTCGTATCTCGCTACAACGTTGAGAAGAAAGTCGACGTGTTTCGTGCTGTTAAGGATGTGAAAGATACTTTGCCTAATCTGCAGATTAACATTGTAAGTAATGAACAAGTTACACACTTGATTTACTACATCATCACCACAATATTATTAAATTAACATTGGAAATTTACCTTATCCACTGCGCCTCATGTTGGGGGCATTTATTTTTTACAAGTTCGATCTGGAAACAGCGGATAGTGTCATAGTAGGGGACACAATTGAGGGGGTTGTGGTGACGCAACAGAATATTTAATTTTGCGATCAACAATTGGATGCCATAGTTCGGCGTTTCCGAATGTTATCGGAAATTTAAAGAGGCGGTCAAAATAACATCTGCCCAGCATGCCTTGTGTTAAGCCACTGATACCAGACGAGACTGCCTTGTATTGAAATTTGGATTGTGTCTGACATGTAATGTAATAAAGGTTTTCACTAAGTTAATCCTTGCAAGAGTCTTGCTTTGTTATGAAAAATATAACACACAAGTTTATGTTTTCATGCTTTCGTTGCAGGAGAATTACCAGGATTGTTACCTGGCTATGAAGGAATACATGGCGTCATGCTCAGTTTATGCAAACTTCTCATGAAATCTATTACTCCTGTCCGACAGAGTGTAGAGTTATAAACTCATCCTGTAATCCTTCTGTTTCAAATTAATTGGGTTATACTATCTTTCATTTTGTAAGCCATTTGTTTTTGGCAAGTTATGATTTAGAGCTTTTTAGAGTTTAATATGCTGTAAAACTATTTCAGGGAAGCAACAAATGTTTTTTCTTTGTATTATAATCTCTTGTAAGTTGTATAACAACACTTTTATTTAAATCATTTATTTTATCAATGCATTCTGTCCACTGATTTTCCTGCACTTTCTGCAAAACTTTTATTGTATTCATTCCCTCGTCACAATGGAAGTGGAATTGTGAACAATGGATAGATTCTATAACCTAATAGACAATACAGACTGTATTGGGACATTTTTGGTTTTTGTTGTTGTTATTGTTTTGTAAAATATTCATTGTGTTTGCTGATGACAGCAGTAAACGCCACTAACCCAAAATAGTTTATGCACAACATTATTGTTAAATTTGTACCTGAGGGTGTTTCCTTGTGTGGGTGTTCCAACTTATAAACAGCAACATGACGTTTGTTGTTTGGAACCGCAATATAAAAAAATGTGATCATGATAAAAATTGGACTAGTTGATCGCTCTATTTAGCAAATATACGAAGCTTACTATTGTAACACTCTATGCAGTGCAATAGCTGAAATCTATCTATAAATTAGCTGAACATTTTCGAGAAATCGCGCATAAGCGGTGAGATTCGAATTTGTGTGGAAATGGCCGACGGTGACAAATTGTCACTACAATCCAGATTTTGTAGTCAATATGTGTACTGGTTCAACATGCTAGTGAGTGTTGTCCACTTGCAAGTCATTTTGGGTCAATGTTTGTAGCACAAGGGGCTGAATAAGAACCTAAGCACGCAAGGTATGATATGCATCCACATTCCTAAACATGCATAAATATATGCTGCAAAATTATCAGTACAACAGCGTCAACAGGAATCAATCCATTTACTTGCAAGCATGGCAATATACCTGCCCCGGCAAGATTTGAACCCTTGACCTATCACCTACCAGTTATTTTCTCGTCAGGCTGAGGTTTTGGGTTCGAATCTCAACCCGATACTGTCGTTTGTATCTTCAGCATTATTTACGAAATATAAACAACCTAATATCTAGAAAGTTTGTAAATTGCATCTTCTAAAAACCTTTTGTCGTATTATGGCAAAACAGAACAAGTTTGACGAAAAAGTGAGCACGGATCGTCTTTCGACGTCACTTAAATTTTTCTGTGTTTCTGTTGTCGAAAACACAATGATTTGTTTCACATTCTGATTGGTTGGCGAAGTCACGTGTGCTGTGGTGTGGGACAAAACCATGCACCGTATTTTTCAGAAAAAAAACAAAGCATTTAAAACATTGGTAAAAACAGCAAACAATTGACCAATTTCAATAGCATTTTTTTAGGGTCTGACCAGTGGAATTGTAAACGTTACAAAAATATAATCAAACTTAATTTGTTTCCTCCGTCAAATAAAAAACTGCAGCGTCAAAAGTTTTTAAAACTGGCGGGAGGCACCGGTATGCAAAAGATTGTTGTTGTTACACGAGGGGTTGTTATTATGTTGTTAACAATGGATGGCAACCAAATTACACAAACATAGATAGGACAAGGTAAGAACATAACTAGGTTTCTTTTGGTTTTTTAGATATTCTTACTCCAACTTGCTTTTTTGTATGTTTTTAGTGTTTAAAATGGTTATTGTGAAAATTGTATTTGTACCTGCAATCGTCGCAAAACTTTTAGTAAGTTTCATAATTGTTGACTGAAAAATAAGTATGTGTATTAAGGTACAAACCTGTCTTACATATTTGCATTATAGTCAGTGGTTAGCATATCATAACAAACAAACACTTATAAGTATGTGTTTTGTACACAAGAATTAAGGTACAAACTTGTCTTACATAGTGGTTAGCATATCATACCAAACAGATACCTCCAAGTTGTTATGATAGCAGGTCAACAATCATAACACAGAGTCAGGAATAGATGCTGAATCGATATTAGAGCTGATAGAAATAGAATTGCGTAAACAGTGGAGTGTAGAGGTAATCACACACAACAAATATGGCAGAGGTTTTGGTTGTTGATCAAGAGTCTTTGGTTTATGTAATTTATACACTTGAGTACATGAAAACAATGCACGTGGAAGTGGTCACAAATGCATACACCTTTTTGCACATGCAACATAACAAAGGTATTCCAATTAACAGTTTAATTAAGTAACACCCATGTAACTAAAGGCAACCTTTTTTTAAGTATCGTTACATTTTTGTCATGTTTTTTAAAGTCCAAAGCTAGAGAACTAGAAGGCCTAACATCAAACTGAAGTATTTCTGAAAACACACAAAAAACAATAAATGCTCTTGGTAAAAAAGCAAATAAATGGCAAGCTTTTAGTGATATGTTTTAAGATGTTTAGTTGTTCTTTTTGTTTCACATGCTGTATTTGTTTTAATTTAAAAGTCAATTACCAATGCTTGGTGGTCAAAGAGTTGGTAATATATTTGATTTTTATAATGGAAAAGTTCATTTAATTTTGTGTCAACTGATAAGAGATTTTCTCATGTCAACAAAAGTTTTAATTCTTTTGTTTGATGATAAAACAAATCCTCAAAATTGCTGCTTATAAAGTTTAAAGTAGTTTTTTTCACTGGACCTTTAGCATAGGATCATTAAATTTTACATGGCATCACAACACAAACAGTGAGAGGTGGGTTATGTTTTGTTTTGCATACCATCATTTATATAAGGTATTCCAAATAGTTTATTATGATAGGTTTGAATCCCACTGCTGGATAGGTTTGCGGAAAGCTCTGAAATCTAAACTGATTCAGTATTACAATGACTGACACTGAAATGTCTGTTTTTGGTTTGTTCAACTTTTATTTTTTGATGGGCAGAACACTGGTCTGGTTCATGCTTATAGTGAGTCGTTTTTGTAGTAGATGTCTGCAATGTAGGTCAACTCATTTGGCTTGGAGCAATGCCACTCAAATTTCTTGCTCAGGAAAACCAGATTTGAATAAAAGTTGGTGTGGAGCCATAACAGGCAACTATTAGTCTTATAAAAAGCAAAAAGAAATTTTGTTAATTTTACCATTTAGGAATGGATGCTACAAGAAACATTAGTTAAACTAAACAATTGTGGATTTGCTGATGATGGCTTGTGTAAGTCGTTGAGATTTTCTTGATAAACCTGTATCAAAGTCTTAATCAAGTTTAATTGTTTCATGGAAAGTTTAAATTAATTTAAAAAACAAAATTAATTGATACATACATGCTAATTGTATGAAGGTTGTTTTGACATGTACATAGTGCATTATTTATGTGCTCCTGTTGTTCAAAAAATTTTAATATATTTTAAAAACTCTTACTTTGTATTTGGATAATATTTGTGACTTTGTTTAACTTGTCATTTTTTTCATTTTTGGCACACTAATGTTTACATCATCAAAGTATACTTTTGTTTGACAATGGAAAAAGTGAGTGCTAGTTATATCACCCCTGTAGAATATTTCTATATACTAAGATATTAATGCATCATTCTCTAGAACTTGTTGAGTGCAACTTATGGGCATTTCCTTATGTGGGCATGGATACCTATAAAAAGCAACTAAGTGTTGTTGTCTGAAGCTTGGAAAAGATGAAAATAGAATCCAGTACAAATTGGATAATGGCAAGCCAGCTGTAGATAAGGAAATTCATGGTAAAGATGGTTTGGCATCAGTTACTCTGTCAAAGAGGGCAACACATTTATTTGTTCAAAATCATTTTACTGCTCTTTATCCTCAATATAGATATAAGTGGTAAGCTGTGAGTGTGATTCTGAATTTTTTAATTTGCATTTGAAAAGATGTAGCCATATATGAAACCAAGGGATGGCATACTTTTTTATTCTTTTTTCATGTAGATGCAGGATTTTTATAATTTGCTTCAAAAACTCTGTAGTCACATATTTTTAACACCAAAAATTTTTTTTTAGATGGAGCCTCTTGTCAAGGCCAATACTTCAAACTGTTCAGAACACAACGAACTTATGCAGAAGCCCGAACAGCTTGTCAAGATGATGGTGGTGAACTTACAAGTATTCCTGATCAACTAACACAAGAACAACTTGTAAAACAAGCAAATGATTTTGTTGGAGAAGCAATTGGATGGCAATCAACTAGTGAAATCCGTAAGTAAAGTTAAAGTATGTGGTTGTTGTTCAGTTTGTTTCCTAAAATGTATTTTTTTGTACTTTACTGCAGTCGCTTACACTGGAGGATATCGGTCAGGTAATACATTTCGGTGGCAGAATGGAACAGTTTATTCAAGCAAGTCAATTAGTAAGACTTATGTCAAGCGTGTTGATGTTGAATTGCTGCTGACTTTTTTGTTTGTTCAGGAATGGTTTGTTTTATTGTCAGATACTTTTTTTGCTTGTGTATTAGCCACAACATGTAAAACAAACATTGTTTAATGAAGTGTGAAAATTGCAGGTTAGGAATGACTGATAGGATGATTTGTCCTATTGGAGTTGTTTAACTGATCTACAATTCCTTGTGGTATAACTTAATGTTAGGAAACAGACCCAATTTAACTCAATTTTATTAAATTTGTCTTGAGTAGATAATCTTAAACTATTTGTCATAAATATATTCCTCTTAAATTATGGTAGAAATCTTCCTAATCATACAACTTCAGCTGGATAATTATTTGGAGCCAATATTTGTTATGGGCCCCCTTCCCTGAAGGGGACACATATTGTTCACATATTGTTTTTACTCTTTTTTTTCTTTTTTTTTTCTTTTTTTCTCCCCTGCAGGTTTGTCTGCACCTTTTTGGTATGAAATGTTTGCTGGATTGGGATGAAACTTTCGCAGGTGGTAGACATGGTCATGTAGTTGTGCCATTTGTTTCATTTGACCCCATAGCCCCAGTGGTTATCCCACTAGCCCCAAAATTGTAAAATGTTTTTGACATGCATGCGCANTGTCCGAGCTGAAAGTATCACAGATCTGCCAGAAGGGGAATATTGTTTTTACTCTGTTTGTTTTGTTCTTTTTTTCTTTTTTTCTCCCCTGTAGCTTGTCTATGCACTTTTGGCATGAAATGTTTGATGGATTTGGATGAAACTTTTACAACTGGTAAATATGGTCATGACGGTGTATCATTAGTTTAGTTTCACCCCATAGCCCCAGTGGTTACCCCACTAGCTCCCTAAATTGGGTCAAATTACTAACAATCTCCGAATTGAATAAAATTTGGACAGTTTGTATAAAAATGTTATTATGGCGCAACATTTTTGTGTTTTACCCCACAGCCCCAGAAGTTACCCCACTAGCCCCCTAAAATGGGTTAAATTGTTAAACATTCTCTGAATTGGTTGAAATTCTGACAGTTTGTATAACATGTCATTATGGTGTAATAATTGATGTGTTTTACCCTATATCCCCAGAAGTTACTCCATCAGCCCCCTAAAACGGCTTAAGTAACACCCAATGTGAAATGACATGGTGAATATATGTGCATTTTTGAATGGTGTAGTAGTGTATGTGGAATGACAACATGGTGAAAGCCACCCTTCTAGTTTCTGTTCATTTTTGATTTCAGTTGCTTACACTGGAGGATATAAGTCAGGTAACACATTTCGATGGCAGAATGGAACAGTTTATTCAAGCAAGTCAACTGGTAAGACATAAAACATTATGTTGTAACAGTGGTAAAATCATGATTTGCGACTTTTGCAGTGGGTTTTTTGAGATTGGCCCTTTCTACATATTTAACATAGTTTTTTCTGGACCTGGTGGCCCTTTTTTAATTCCAACAAAGTAGATGCAGACCCCCGCAAAAAAAAATGATCTGGCATGGCCCATATTCCATGCTTTGTATGCATTCTGTATATGTCTGGCTAATGCGCTAAGTGCAAGTGTAACTATTACCTCATTACCAGGTGAGCACTAAGATAAAACCAGTGTATGATATATATGCTGCAACACTGTGTTCTATGTTACATTGCAATAGCAGTGTCATGCCATAATGTGATCTTGTTTCCCATTTGAAAAGGCTGTAACCAAACCTACTTTTAGGCCGATTGTAAAAAAGAGGATATTTTTTGAAAGCGTGGTCTAATAATCTAATATTGCAGGTTTTAAGAATTTGCTGCACACCACATGAAAACGCTGTGTGGTCTGCAGATCACTGGTTGAGAACCACTGTTTTACTGTGTACAACAGGTTCATCTTCATGGACACACACTGGGTATTCTGCATGGTATAATGGCCAACCAAGTGATAATGGAGATTGCATGTTGTTCCGTGGAGTCAGAATTGGTTCAAGTTATGTTTGGGACTGGTACAATGCAGAATGCATTTCAACACGTTACTATATTTGTTCATATGCAGGTAATATTGGATGTTTGTATAACACTTGTTTAAAAATTTGTGTATGATCACAGTTATACATGCCACTAGGCTGTTTGTAACCATGGTAGTTGTGCAAATTATCTTTACTTAAGATTGTATGTTGCATTAACTTGTATTTAATTAGTACATCATGTTATGTGCATTGTTTTAGCACTTATGATTATTTCTCTCTTAGCACATGTAATTTTTTCCTTTTAAAGATTATGCATTTTTTTTCATTTTCCAGTGCCTTTCTTGGATGTAATAAGTTGACAAACTAAAATGTCTCAAACACACATTTGTACTAATGTTGTGTTTTGCACTTGATCATGTTCAAAACACTCAGCTAACATAGTTTGTTTTAGAAACCAGACAACCGTCACTTGATAAACCAAAAGTTTTGTCTGCTAAACTTAAATATATGGTCCAGCAACAAAATACCAGATAGAAAAAAATAAACCTGTTTGTTTCAGAAACTCAAAAACTGTCACTTGACAAATCAGTATACAGCGCTGTAGCTGGTCAAAGTTTTAATGCAGTGATTTCAATATCACGCCAATCCACACAAGCATTGGATATTTCCTACACTTTTAATGGTGTGACAACTTCACTTGGAACATCGACAACAAACTTCAGTTCAACTCTCACACTCACCATGCCTGCAAGGGACACAACAATCACAGTTAATGTTGTGGGTTTCACAATTCCATCTTGTCCAGCAAATGTCACCAGTCAAGTTAAACAAGGTAAGCTTGGTGTAAGCCCACTACAAGAAAAGTTGAGTATCAATAACAAAAAAATGGACCAGTGGTTGTTTGCTTGTACACTTGTAGTTGTTGATTTGAAACTCTGTGCAGTGTTGTGGATTTCCCAGCTTGTACTTGTCAACATAAAAATCAAATATAGACATACAAACAGGGCTGCCATAATGGGGGCTNGTTTGAATTTCTGTGCAGTCTTGTAGGTTCCCAGTCAAAAAATTAGGGCAACATATTTTGAAATAAATGAAATTATTGTGTTTCAGCTAATTGCAGTCGCCATCTTAAAAAAACAAATAATGACATGCTGGCAAGACTGGTGGCAGGCATTTAGACTTTTATTAATAGAAAACCAGACAAAAATAATGTGTAAACACTAAACAGTTTACTCTTGTTGCAACTTTATTTTGTTTGTTTTAACAGTCAAATCAACCCTAACATCTACATCCATTGTTGCATCTCCTACAAGTACTCGATCAGTAACTTGCACTGTAACTGGATACTCAAGTCCACAAACCAGTTGGTTCAGGTAACAAACACAAAAATATATTTCCAGTGCAGAAACATGATGAATGGATATTTTACAGAAACTCTGCCCAAGTGACAACATCCACATTATCCAATATTTATCGATCTTCTAATATAATTGTTGATTCTTACACATCTCAGTCTATTCTTTACATCAAATCAGGAACTATTACTGGTGACGGTGAACAATATGTTTGCAAAGCAACAAACTGGAATGGGGGAGGCAACATAGATAAGACACTTAATGTTTACAGTAAGAATGCAATGTTGTGTACAGCTTTGGTGTGTCATGCGCAGCCAAAAGATGATAAAACTATTAAACATAATAACATTGTTATTCATAATAAAGTTTTTCCTCTTACCTCAAGGTGGAGTCGCATGTCAAGGTCAATACTTCAAACTGTTCAGAACAAAGAGAAGTTATGCAGAAGCCCGAACAGCTTGTCAAAATGATGGTGGTGAACTTACAAGTATTCCTGATCAACAGACACAAGACCAACTTGTAAAACAAGCAAATGATTTTGTTGGAACAGCAAGTGGATGGCAATCAACTAGTGAAATCCGTAAGTGAATGTTAAAATTAAGTATTATTATTAGTGTTGGTACCATGTTATGATTGGAATAGCTTGCTTCCACTTCTTTCAGATTTTTAAAAAGTTTTTGTAATGTTACAAAATCTATTGCGAAATGCCATACAAGTCTGTGCATTTTGCGCTAAGATCATTTTGTCCAAGTTAAAAGTATCACAGATCTGCCAGAAGGGGAATATTGTTTTCACTCTGTTTGTTTTGTTCTTTTTTTCTTTTTTTCTCCCCTGTAGCTTGTCTATGCACTTTTGGCATGGAATTTTTGATCGATTTAGATGAAACTTTTACAACTGGGAGATATGGTCATGACAGTTTATCATTAGTTTAGTTTCACCCCATAGCCCTAGTGGTTACCCCAAATTTACGCCAGCCCCCTAAATTGGGTCAAATTACTAACAATCTCCGAATTGAATAAAATTTGGACAGTTTGTATAAAAATGTTATTGTGGTGCAATATTTTTGTGTTTTACCCCACAGCCCCAGAAGTTACCCCACTAGCCCCCTAAAATGGGTTAAATTGTCAAACATTCTCTGAATTGGTTGAAATTCTGACAGTTTGTATAACATGTCATTATGGTACAATAATTGATGTGTTTTACCCTATATCCCCAGAAGTTACTCCATCAGCCCCCTGAAATGGCTTAAGTAACACCCAATGTGAAATGACATGGTGAATATATGTGCATTTTTGAATGGTGTAGTAGTGTATGTGGAATGACAATATGATGGAAGCCACCTTCTAGTTTCTGTTCATTTTTGATTTCAGTTGCTTACACTGGAGGATATCGGTCAGGTAATACATTTCGATGGCAGAATGGAACAGTTTATTCAAGCAAGTCAACTGGTAAGCCACAAAATATAATGTTGTAACAGTGGTAAAATCTTGAATTGTAACTTTCCCAGTTGGTTCTTTGAGATTGACCCTCTCTGCATATTTATGGCCAAACTTAAATGTTTGTTTAGATTAGCAGACTTTTTTTAACAGTGTTTCTCAACCTTTTTGTACCTTGTGGCCCCTTTTTAATTCCAACAAAGTAGATGCAAACCCCCCCAAAAAAATCGGTCAAGCTTGGCCTGTATTCCATGCTTTGTATGCATTCTGTATATGTCTGGCTAATGCGCTAAGTGTAAGTGAAACTATTACCTCATTACCAGGTGAGCACTAAGATAAAACCAGTGTATGATATATATCCTGCAACACTGTGTTCTATGTTACATTGCTATAGCAGTGTCATGCCATAATGTGATCTTGTTTCCCATTTGAAAAGGCTGTAACTAAACCTACTTTTAGGCCGATTGTAAAAAAAGAGGATATTTTTTGAAAGCGTGGTCTATTAATCTAATATTGCAGATATTAGGAATTTGCTGCACACCACATGAAAACGCTGTGTGGTCTGCAGATCGCTGGTTGAGAACCACTGTTACTGTGTACAACAGGTTCATCTTCATGGACACACGCTGGGTATTCTGCATGGCATAATGGCCAACCAAGTGATAATGGAGATTGTATGTTGTTCCGTGGAGTCAGAAGTGGTGCAAGTTATGTTTGGGACTGGTACAATGCAGAATGCATTTCAACACGTTACTATATTTGTTCATATGCAGGTAATGTTGGCAGTTTGTATTACACTTGTATAAAATTTGTGTATGATAACAGTTTTATGTGAAACTAAACTGTTTGTAACTATTGTAAGGTTGGTTGTGCAAATTATCATTACTTATGATTGTATATTGCATCAGCTTGTATTAGTACAACGTTTATCTGCATTGTACCTGCAGTTTTGATTATATGTCTCTGAACACAGATAAATGTTTACCTGTTAAAAATTATGTGTGTGTTTCATTTTTCAGTGCACTTCTTGTATGTAATAAGTTGAGAAACTAGAATGTCTCAAACACATATTTATACTAATGTTTTGCACTCATTCATGTTAAAAATATTCAGCTAACATAGTTTGTTTCGAAAACCCAACAACTCTCACTTGATAAACCAAAAGTTTTGTCTGTTAAACCTAAATATACAGTCCAGCAACAAAATACCAGACAAAATAAACACAAACCTGTTTGTTTTAGAAACCCGACAACTGGCACTTGACACATCTGTAAACAGAGCTGTAGCTGGTCAAAGTTTTAATGCAGTGATTTTAATATCACGCCAATCCACACAAGCATTGGATATTTCCTACACTTTTAATGGTGTGACAACTTTACTTGGAACATCGACAACAAACTTCAGTTCAACTCTCACACTCACCATGCCTGCAAGGGACACAACAGTCACAGTTGATGTTGTGGGTTTCACAATTCCATCTTGTCCATCAAGTGTCACCAGACAAGTTAAACAAGGTAGGGAAAGTGATACATACTTTCAAAAAAAGTTTCTGTATCAACAACAAACATGATGATCAAGGGGTTGTTTGCTTTTCCACTAATGGTAGTGGTTTGAAATTCTGTGCAGTCTTGTAGGTTCCCATGGAATTATTGTGTTTCAGCTAATTGCAGTCGCCATCTAAAAAAAACAAACAAATAATGACATGCTGGCAAGACTGTCTCAAAGGTTGCAGGCATTTAGACTTTTATTAATAGAAAACCAGACAAAAATAATGAGTAATACGAACACTAAACAGTTTACTCTTGTTGCAACTTTATTTTGTTTGTTTTAACAGTCAAATCAACCCTAACATCAACATCCATTGTTTTACCTTCTACAAGTACTCGATCAGTAACTTGCACTGTAACTGGATACTCAAGTCCTCAAACCAGTTGGTTCAGGTAACAAACACAAAAACATAGTAATTCACAACTCTAAGGCTAATTACTTCACAGAAACATTGCCAAAGTTTCCACATCAACATCATACAATATTTATCAATCTTCTTCCATTTCTTCTCAATCCACTCTCTACATCAAACCAAGCATAATTGCTAGTGAAGGTGGACAATATGTTTGCAAAGCTACAAACTGGAATGGGGTTGGAAATATAGATAAGACCTTTAGTGTTTATGGTAAGGAAAATAATAAAGTTTTTAACGCAATGAAATTTTTGTCTAATTTCTCACAGTTGCCGCAAACATCTTAACATCTCCAACTACTCAAGTTGTCCCATTTGGAGTTCAACAAATATTCACTTGCAGTTCTTATGGGTTTCCATTACCTCAAATTACATGGAAAAAGTAAGTTTAAAACATTTTATACATTGCAATGTATTAATTAGGGATGGTCCAAACAGTGTCAGAACTCAAGTATTCCTTGTAACCAATAGAGAAATAGACCTTTATTGTTCAGTGCCTATGTTTATGCTTAGGCCAACTTCATGAGTTGCATTTGTTTGTGTGGGAAACATAATTGGTGAATTGTTTTCACTTCTTATGTGTAAAAAGAATCATGTAAAGAAGTGTTTGCTACGTCTTGTAGAGTTTTCTTCAACTTGTTTGTAGGAGTTCAACAATAGTTTCATCCTCAAACAAAAACATTCACCAAACACCGAAAGAAACAGCATCAGCTCAAAACAAAGTTGTTAGAAAACTTTTTGTGACACTTAATGATTATAGTGAAGCTGGCAAATATACATGTGAAGTTGCAAGTAACATTGCTGGACCTGCTAAAAGATCTGTTGTGCAAGTTCAAGGTATGTGATTTACAGGAAGTTGGATTGGCGCTGTTCATCCACTACTGTTGTTAATCTATAAAAAAAATGTTTACTTGTTTTTCCTCAGTTGATTCAAATCTTACGGTGTCACCAACTACACATGTTGTGAAATTCAGAGTTCAACAAATATTTTCTTGCACATCTTATGGTTTTCCAAGACCTCAAACAGGATGGAAAAAGTAAAATGTTTAAATCATATGTCGCAAAGTTTGTTTTGGACTGCTCTACACAATTTTTTTGTAGAAATGGAGCCTATATCACCAGAAACTCTAGTTATAACATTCACCAAGTGCGGACTGAATCCTCATCAGCAGAAAACAAACTTGTATGGAGTTTATATATCACCCTCCAACGTATAAGTGAGGTAGGAATTTATAAATGTGATGCTCAGAGGACAAGTGCTGGTCCAGCTAAACATGTTGATGTGCAAATTCAAGGTTGGTTGAGACTTAAGAGGTTATAGCAGATATAAAAATATTTTTGTGTTACTCTATAAAAAGTGTAACTAGAAAAAGGTCTGTTTGGGTTGTTTAAAAACTGGTTTTCAGAACTATTTTGTCTTAAAAAACATACATTAGGTTGTGTAAGTTATGCAATTACAACATGGTTTTTGTGAAAAACGTTTTCTTGTGTTGTTGTTCTGTTTCAGTTGCTGCAAACATTTCCGTTTCCAGTCAAAGCAAATTGGTCACAAGAATAAATGAGATGTTTACTGTTGAATGTGTATCCTATGGATTTCCTTTCCCTACTGTTTTATTGTCAGATACTTTTTTGCTTGTGTATTAGCCACAACATATAAAACAAACATTGTTTAATGAAGTGTGAAAATTGCAGGTTAGGAATGACTGATAGGATGATTTGTCCTATTGGAGTTGTTTAACTATTCTACAATTCCTTGTGGTATAACTTAATGTTAGGAAACAGACCCAATTTAACTCAATTTTATTAAATTTGTCTTGAGTAGATAATCTTAAACTATTTGTCATAAATATATTCCTCTTNTGTAAACAACACTGACAATATTCATCAAACAAATTTCCAACCCTTCCCATATAAAACTGTGTCTACACTAAGTATAGCATCTGCTGTACTTGATGATATTGGTGAATATATCTGCAATGCAAAAAATGTTGTGGAAAATGAAAATTTGAAAGCTGCTTTGCATGTTGATGGTAAATATTTGAAAATGAATTTTAGAACAATATGCAAAACTGTTTATACTAAAACAAACTATTACATTATTTTCACAAACATTTAAAAAGATAATCTTAAAACAGCAACACCAAGTTTTAAATTAGAACTACAGGTATCTATTACAACAGAAAAAATTTAATTGACTTTCTGATACTGATAGTAAGTGNTTTGTGTAACCTTACCATGTTTATCATAGGAAAGGTTCTTGAAGGTTGTAGTAAATCAGGTTAGGCATTAATATTGTATTTGAAAATAGACAATTTATTAGTATAGACTGCAACTTTTATGTGCAAACAAACTATGCAACTTACAATGATCTTTTTCCACAGTTGCAGTCAATATTTCACTGAGCAATAGCCAAGTAACAATTGAAGATGGACAAAGTGAAAACANCCATTTTTTTTGTAAAAGAGTTTGTTTGTAAATGGATAAACTAAAACATAGCTTAAGTTTCTATGTAGTCTTGCTTTCCCAAGAACTTTACACCAATGTTGTGTGGCCTTGTTTCCTTTTCAAAAAATGTATTTGTTTTTGTTTCCTCAGGAATGAATATTTACAGTAATGAAGATGCAGTTAATATGACATCATTATGCAGCATTATTGATGCAACAGGACAAATTAACAAAACAGTTTGTGATGAAACATATCCATCCATTTGTTTATTTTCAGGTGCACCGTACTGTGTATGTTTTACATCTGGGTTAGGCAGCCGATTGAACACAGCATTTCCAAGGATGGACACAAAACTATTACAATTTTAAAAATAGATGATTGACTTGTGCTCGCTGTTACTCGTTGCAACAGTTGAACTGCACTTAATGATAAAAACGAGTGTTTTTAACTTTGCTCAATAATTTGAAATATGAACTCATAAATTACTTGGTGTGCCAATAATTAACACCTCATCTGCCAACCGTGGAACACATGACAGGGATTGTCGACCACTGTTTTACATCTTTTAAGTTTTTACCTTACATTTATGTCTGTAGGCATTGAAATTCTTGACACAAGCAAGTGTTATGAAAACAAGGTTGTTGTGAAATGGAAAGATGGATTGAATTACAACGGAACATTTAATTACACAATATCTGTTGTCAACTCAAATACATTGATTGACATAACTAGGAATATCACACAAACATCAACATCAAACTTTGAATACACAACATCTGTTGACAAACTTCCAACTGACACTGAATTCAACATTTCTGTGAGTCTGCTGTTAATATCAAACTAAATTTGTTTCTTCCTGGATTTAGACTAAATGTCGGTCTATATTCTTAAAGTCTTCTAAATCTTTTTAGATTTTACAAGTTTTGTTATTGCTTTGATTTGTAGTATTCTGTGATGTTGGACAAATCATGTGATGGGAAAGTTTTATTTCTTGGAAATAGTAGAATGCCAAAACTAAACTTAAACCAGCATTTACCACTTCTGTTGTTACAGGTTGAAATGCCTTTGCAGTCCATGGGGAAAACAACAGTAACACACAGTACAGCAAAAACATCAACTATTTTTCAGAATATAACCAGCAATATGAATCTGTCTTCAACAACTTGTAAAATTGAAATAAACATTCCACAACCTTTGGTCAAAGCAATAACACATTTGCAGGTACGTTAAAAAAATATTTTTCCAATTGGCTTAGTTATTTTATTGTTCTGACCAAATGACCATTTTTAGATGTTTATCAATAAACATTCGGCCAAAAACAATGTTACAAGCATAACCGTCAACTTTGAACCAACAAACCTAATTGAATATGAAGTAGAAGTTAATGAAAATGAGGAAATCAATGCAACATTTAAACTTAAAACTGCTAACTGCTCAGAAAGTACATTTCAAGTTGATGGAAGTTGCTCAAGAAATCACGGTGACCAAATAAATTTTATCAGAAATTCTGTTTCTGACTTTTTCTAATGAGCCCATAATTGTTTTAAATCAATTTATGACATTTGTAGAAAGTTCAAATCCAACCAATGAACAAAGTGATGTGGTTTTCATTGGAATAGGCTTTGGTGTGGGGAGTTTGTTCCTGGTTTTACTTTCAGTGGCAGGACTTGCTTACTTTTACAGGTTACAAGTTTTTCACCATGTGCTTGTGTTTAAACCTGACAAAAATATGTTTTTGTGCAAATATTTGCTTTTTTTGTTGGCAAAACTTTTATATATTGGCAAAATTTTTTACAGAAACAAAATTGGTTCAATACTTAACTTTTATGGCACCTCTAGTGGCCAAAATTCTTCGAAGTACAAAGAAAATAAAAATAAAACAGTC
>QXVZ01029569.1:0-14551 GCA_008931825.1 Phallusia fumigata
GTTCCCCAGGATCATTTTCTCAACATCTGCCGAAGCGTGCTAAAAATATGCAAATCAGCTTATCAAAACTACCCCACGTGTGGAAAACAGTTAAGGAATTAAGGGAAAGCTTAAAGGAATTTCCAACAGCTCATGGTCTATGCTAAAGTATGCAAATTTCATTAGCAAGTGGATTCAAAACTGTTAAACACAACAATGGTTGAAACTGGTTTATCATAATTCAATGTTTTTTGAATGCCACAGCATGAACATTGTGTGCTATTTGGATTTATTTACCTTTTGTTGGAAGTTGTGCCTTAAACTACAATAACTTTGTGTTAAATTGTAAGCTGATGATTATGCTGATGCCTTGTACTTTGCAAAAGTATGGCATCTATAAAACACATTAGTGTGGCTCTTTACATGAGTGGGTGTGTAACAAGCTACAGCTACTTGCCTCTTCAATATTTCGAATCCAATTCTTAATATTGTCAAATGATTTTTCATTGGTGATGTCATAGACCAACATGATCCCCATCGCACCACGGTAGTAAGCAGTTGTTATTGTCCGAAATCGTTCTTGACCAGCAGTGTCCCTAAACATAGTAACAAAATTATTGCCAGCAATACATTCAGTGGACAATATGCATTTGGAAACATTTTATATTTTAAGACTCTTTTTATGAGTATCCAATTTTTTGAACAATACACACAGAAAAATCAAGATGCAAATATTTTTTAAGGGTATTCACAAGTGCACTTGTTTTTATTACAATCTGTTCGACTGCGATTTATTTGGATAATTTTTAAATATTTCAATTATTGGGCATTAATGTCATAATTTAATTCAACCCAATGGGTTTACATCGGTTAGAGCCGTTTTATTTGGGTTACTTGCTCAGGAAAATACAAGAATCCAGATTAGAACCTTTGTGAGTACAACAGGCTAAATCGCTCTGACATCCAAATTCCCATTTAGGTAATTAATGGCAAGATACATTAAAGCATTTTTCTCTTCATGAAACCACATAGTTTTGTCCAAATGTTAAATCCAGTATGGACGTTTGTGCAAAAGCACTTAAAACACCAATTATTAGGAATTCCACATTATGCACATCAAACCAATTTATTGTTTTGGGTAACAAATTCTTTATTCTAAACATACCATATTTGTAACTTTACTTTCTTTTCATCCAAATCAATGGTTCTTATTTTGAAGTCAATTCCTGAAATTAAAAGCACATAGTCGATGCTTTGTTAATGAAAATACAACGGGAAATTTGTTTTGTAGCAAGAACAACTTACCAATAAAAGAAACTTACCAATAGTGGAAATAAATGTAGAATTGAAGTGGTCCTCAGAAAAACGAAACAAAACACATGTCTTTCCAACACCACTGTCCCCAATTAAAAGTAACTTGAAAAGGTAGTCATACGTTTTTCCACCTCCACTGGACATATTCCTGTGTGTTTTACGCTTGTTGCGAAATATAGGCAGGTTCTCCGAAGTCGCTGGCAATATTTCAAAATCTCAAAAAGCAAAGAACTATCTTTAAGCACATACATCAGTCATTGTAAACAACAGCATTCCCCTGAGTATACAATTTTTTGAAATTAAAATACGCTTAAATGCAAAGTAAAGAACTAAAAACTGCTCTCTGCAGTGAAGAATTGAATTGTTTTGTTTGATAACATGAAGTCGTTGTTTTGGTTTCAAGTTGCTCGAAGTCAGTACTTTTCTGCCGCCATTAGCGGAACAATTGTTTTGTTTCGTTGAGTTGCGATCAAGATCATAAACAACTGTGCAAAATAGTTCTATTTTAATGGATAGGCATGGTTGCTTTAAGCTATAAATGTTTTGTGCAATGCTGTATGTTTTGTTAGCGTGTACACAAAAAAGTGTGCATCTTGTGTTACCAATACAGGGGAAAATACACTACTGGACAATGCCCACCATCCTGCTCCCATATCACGCTATCTGTATCAATACAGCAGCAACTATCGTCAGAGCATTGGAAAATCTGGAAAAGGTTTCAAATATTCTGAATATTTCACAACAAAAACACTTGCGGACTAACAAGAAAACGTAAAGTGGCAAAAGAATCTTTGCATGTTTGATGGTACGTCTGCACAAAAAAACTGTTTTCAGTGACCTTCAGTTAAGTCCATCGCCGCGGGTCAAAACCATATTCGCGAAAATACTTGTTGGTCGCACACTCACCACGAATTTCTGAGAACCAATGCGTGACAAATGTGGACAAAAAGCTGGATTTATAAAAAGTACTGAAGCGAAACTAGTCCAAAACTATTAACACTGTGGCAGTGAGAATAGAACGTTTAGAATTCAGTTTGGGCAGAGTATAGATCGGTGTGGATGAGTTTATGGAGATTTTTCTTGTCGTTACAGTAGACCTTGTTAAGTTGTTACATATTTAAAACATGGGGGGAAAGAAAAAGTCGTTAGGGCCGTGCGGTAGCATTGTTTGTTTGAAACCGGACATATTTGTAACAACTAAATCCGATTTCAATCAAAATCTTAAAGGAGTATTGAAGGCATGGCAGTTTTATGCAGTGTACATAAATATTTATACATATACCATTTTATAACTTGCCAAATACAGGCTATGTGTAGTTTTTTCCTTCTACCAACAACATTAGCTAAGTCGAACAACACCACAACATGTAAATAAAACTTAAATGATGTTTATCATGATTTACTACTGGAGGTTAGAGTGACTCCCATGGCGGTGCGGTACGGTACGCAGCATAAGCCCAAGGTACGATACGATATGTACGTACTTCGTAAGAATGTACGTGCTATGCACAACTCAATACGAATACACTGCTGTCCTTGGCGTTCATTCAACTTGACCCGTCCCCAATTGCTTTTTTTGCACATAGCACACTTAAGCCATTTAGTTCAAGCACGCTTACTTAAGGCGTGTCGATATAATTGCGCAAGGGTTGAAAGGTAGCGTTGGTTGGTTTTTATTAGCAAGTTGTCGTTTAACGTAAATAATTAGGCCAGTCACTTGTAAAATCTGTGAAAAGAGATGCGGCGTTTTGCTACAGTGTTAACAGTTGGGATCTGAATGTTTCATGCAGAAAATAACATGCGTTGTGCATCAGTTTTATTTCGATATCTGTCATGGAGTTGCAGTCTGCTAATGACGTCAGCTATCTTGTATGACGTCGACAGTCAGTGTCCCAACATTGACGTCATTACCTGCGACGAAGATAAGAAGATATTGCAGGACATCAAGAAAGATTTTACAAGTACAAAGTACAAGTGGAAAGAAATTACTGAAGTTATGAGAAAAGGATTAAGTCATAATAAAAGGTGAATGAAATATGTTTAAAATTAAACATTCATAAATCCAAAGTTAATAACTCAAGTCGGTCAGACAAGAAAACATTTTAACAGCAACAGCATCATAGTAATAACTATAGCCATCGTACCATCTATGCAACAGCGGAAATCCAATAAACCGTCAATGAATGGTCATCAGTTTTGACTATGAGCGTTTGCCCCTGAAGTGACCAATGCCAGCACCTCTAAACTACATGGATACATCGAAAGCAATATGTTGTAATCATTCCGATTTTATTCCCAGGAACATTGGGGTGACGTTCTCGTATCGAAAATTCAAACTGAAAAAGTTGAAGGAATGGGATTCTGTTGAAAGTTATCTCAAGCATTCCAACTTGGGCTGCGACTTTTTTACTAAACAACACAACAACATAACAATTAAATTCGTCAACAGCACAACCTCATGTGACAGTAGGTATCGAAACCATCAGGCCAACCACTTCTGCCAATGCTTCTCAAAGTTTTTAAAGAAACCTTTATAAAGCTCATATTCCCCCCACCTAAGAATTTGTTCGTAAATAGTTTGTTTGTATTAGTATTCTAGTATTCAGCAATGTAAAATTATTAGTATTTTTGCTACCTACCCCCGGCAAGTTTAAAGTTCCCCCCTAATGGGGAATTACCCCCGGTCGAGAACTCCTGACTTAAGCGTTCAAGACTTTATCGAATAAGAAATTTTTTTAACTTATAGATTCTGCTGTGGTTAAAAATACGTTTCCCTATCACATGGATGACGACATCTCGGCCGTCATTGTTTGGTCACAGCAGACGCTGGGGATTTCCCGAATCAAGGAACTCATCGAATATCGCTTTCCGAGCGATAAACACGATATTGCGATATTTGAAACCCCCGATCAGCACAAAACAATTAGTTTAAGTCACGTGCATTTCCTTGTGCGACCTCGAAAAACTGGAGATTATTTCGTCTACATTGATGACAAGAAATGATAAACAAGTTACCTCTATTACTTTCAAAATAGCTCATCATACAATCTGTGCAATTTATGTGCCACTGTGATATGTAAACAAATCCAGAAAACCTCCGTAAAAAACGTTTTTAATTTTTAAGCTGCAAAAGCATTTATAATGTTTTATTTCCAAAACGGTTTTTACGACTGCAAGATGACAGCAGCGTTTGTCGGAAAGTCTCTTAACGCGCAGGCGCTGGCTCACTGCTTAATATAATCTCATAATGAACGAGCATGCTTTATGAAGCGGAACTGAGCCAAAACAGTGTTTAAATCCACAACAAAAACTGACCGAAAGTTTTTGATTTTGTGGGAATATTGTGATGGCAAACACAGTGCTCCAATTATCTCTCATTGTCTTTGCGGCAAACATTTCCCTTTTTCCTTTCCGACGTGACGACAACATTTCTCCATCCTCGCTTCAGGCGTGTTAACGTGAATGTGCGATGTTCCGTAGCTGACCATGAGGTGCTGGTTGATTTTCATATGTCAAGTGTTGTTTAGCGAAAAATAACAGTGAATATTACGCATCGCGTAGTCGTGCAGATCCGCTACATGTGGTGAAATTTAGTAAAAGACAAGCTGACATTTGGCAACTAAATGTTTCATGCAGAAAGAACATGCGTTGTGCATCAGTTTTATTTCGATATCTGTCATGGAGTTGCAGTCTGCTAATGACGTCAGCTATCTTGTATGACGTCGACAGTCAGTGTCCCAACATCGACGTCATTACCTGCGACGAGGATAAGAAGATATTGCAGGACATCAAGAAAGATTTTACAAGTACAAAGTACGAGTGGGAGGAAATTACTGATATTGTAAGCAAAGGATTGAGTCATAACAAAAGGTGAAGTTTGCAACGTCATTTTGCTTAAAATTCAAGTCTCTTTTTGCCCGGCAAAAACATATGTTTGGCCTAAACTGCATCATAGTAACAACTACAAACTACAGTCACTGTATGGCCTCTGCAACAGCGGATATCCCATCAGACTGCTGTGACTGGTCATCAGTCTTAAAACTCCTGCCTCTTTGTCACTCTATTGGCAGTTAATCAGTGCCCACACCCCATGTGGTGGTTAACATGTGAAAACAATATATTTTACGTTAAAATTTCGCCAAAATATACCAATTCTTAAGACTGAACATCAGTTAGGTCCCAGCAATCTGTATATACATGTTTTTAATTGTATTGCGGATTGCATACGTGTATTATTTCCGGTAGTACGTGTAGTCAGTGTGTGTCATATATTTGGGCATCTAGTCGTTACTTCTGTTCTAGCGTTTTGTCGCCGAAGTGGACGACGTCTATAAATTTATGCAAGTATTGTCTGAATACCACAGAGTGTTGGGTTTATGTAACTTCATGCACTTATTGACTGTCGTCTAACCATTAGCAGTCTCCACAACAGAGCACGAGACTTTTGTTACTTATTCGTCGTGCTTCTCGTTCACCAACCGTCGGGGAAGTACAAGTAACCACATACCCGCAACTATACCTGGGTGCATTGAAATGCCGGAGATGCGCAACGTTGAAACGTTACATGTAGCGCGAAAAAGTAAAGGACACAATTGATGGGTCATGGTTGAACGCGCTGCAGCTACACCGTCATTACAAGGCGTTATATGACAGGGCTCACATCGTATTATACTGTAATGACTAATCATCAATCTTTGACCATGATGGCAGCGTCTCTCAATTACCATTAGTGCAATAAAACCAATAAGTTGTAATCGTAACGATTCCGTTTACAGGAACATTGAGGTTTCCTTTGCTTATCGAAAATACAAGCAGAATAAGTTGGAGGAATGGAATTCTGTGGAAAGTTACCTCAGACATTCTCTGTTGGGCTGCGACTATTTTACTAAACAACACGGCAGTAGAAAAATCAAATTCGTCAACACAACGACGTCGTGTAACAGTAGGTGCCGAGGGGTTTTGCGGATGCCAAAGCTGGTTGATGTTTTGATTTTGATTGTTACGACAAAAAATTGTTGATATAATCCATGAGAGCTGTTTTGTTCCACTCTTCACTTTCTTTAACTTAACTCCTGACGCAAGACCCGGTCTTTACTCGGATTCGAGAGTGAATGACTCGGTTTAACTCGTGACTCGAGCATTGAGACGTGTTTACTTCACTCGCCTGTTGCGAGTAGTCCAACCACTTAACCGTCCGAGTGTGTCTGCAGTTGAGAAAAGTGTTTTTTTTTTAAAGTTAAGTTACTTTGCTATTAACCAACACTTTATTCAATTAGAAAGTTATTGGTTTTTTAACTTTAAAGGTTATGCTGTAGTGGAAAATGTGTACTCCTATCACATGGATGACGACATCACTGACGTCATAATTTGGTCACTCGTGCCATTGGGGATTTCCCGCATCAAGGAACTCATCGAATATCGGTTTCCGAGCGATAAACACGATATCGCGATATTTGAAATTCCTGACAAAGACAAAACAATCAGTTTAAGTCACGTGCATTTCCTTGTACGGCCTCGAAAGAATGGAGATTATTTTGTGTTTATTGATGATAAGAAATGATAAACTGACTACCCCATATTTTTTTATTCTGTGAATGGTCGTTTTTATAATACCTCATCATACAATGTATGCAATATTTGCGCCACTGCGATATCTAAGTACAAAAACGCATGTTTCTTGAGGTTAACAAATGGTAATGTTCTATTACAATTCAGTATGCCTTAGTAGTTAGCGAGACTGCAAAAGGTTGTGGGTTCTAATCCCATCTCGGTCGCTTATGTTTCCTTGAGCAAGAAACTAGATCGGCATTGCTCCAACCCAGTGGACTCGATAGGTTGACAGAAATCGAAATCACCGACTTTCCAAAATTGAAAAATTCAAATAAAAATAATCCAACAGAACTGCAATGAGGCAGACAGCTCGACGGTGGACTCATAATGAGCATAACGAATTCAGGCGTTGTTTTTTCTGTCTCTTTAGTTTGAATTTTAAATTTACTTAAAGTACCCCTTACTAAATGCAAATGTACTGTTTTGTTTATGGAGCCCCCATTTTTCCACCTCGGCACGCGAGACACACACTGTTGAAAATAACGCACTTAGATTTGGAAAGAATCTTTTTAATGAAGAGAATTTTGCTGGACCAGCCAGACGCATATACGAGCGAATAAAAAACAAAAACAAAAACATAACTACGTCACGATTAGCATAATGACGTCACAAATTAATGATCGGACGACTTAGAATAATCTCATAAACATGATGGAACATAAAGCATCAAACAATCATGGTCGTCGCGCCACTCATCGAAATTGTTTGTGGCATGACGTCACAAGGTAAAAGTTGGTCACTTGGTGACGTAAGATGTTCGTAAATGTGATGACNCCGGCTTCCAGTGCAGGACTGTTGCCGATCTTGTTCCGTTGCAGGAGAAGCACTTTTGTGTCGCTCGGTATCCATAGCGGCAGGGTGGTGAGGTTTTTCTCTTGGCAATACACGGTTTTCCTTCGCGAGTCGCAACGACATTCGCGCGGACAGCATTGTGACGTCATAATGGTGGTGGCAAACGTGAAAATAAGTAGCAGCCAGTGTCGCGTCATGGCGACAAGTTAAAATGTTATTCCGTTTAATAAATAGAGTTTCTGCGAAAAAAACGAAATATTCGATTAATGGAAAAGCACTTTCGGATAAAATGTGAAACACAGCCGGCAAAGTAAACATAAAATCCCGCCAGGATTTTCGTGGATGCTGGGGTCGTTATAACTTCTTGATTTTCATGATGAAATTTTCAAACATGATAACTTCAAAGTAAAGTTCTACCAAAAGTTCTCCCTATTACCAAGTTTGGCTTTTGTTAACACCGTAGTTAGTGTCGAATAAGTTGGTTATACAGCCCGAAATACAACTTAAAATCGGTTTCTTCAAAATTTAAAAGCGTTTAAATTCTTAGAGCTAAAATTGCAAAAAAATGCATTGTGCATGATATAAATGGCGGTTTTTATTCATATTATCTAATCGTCATGTACTTTTCTGCTACTGGTACAAATTTGTAACATAGAGAAACAAATTTAACTTTAGTTTGACAGTTCAAAAAAGCGCTAACAAAACCATAACACCTAAAAATATGGTGTCACACAGCCGTAATAAGAAAAATCAAAGCTTCAAAGTATTTCAATCTCAGTTCGCTTTCAAGCAAGGCACTAAAATGATATTGTACTCCCAAACATCTACAAGTTATGAATTTGATAAACTGTTCGTCAAACATCAAAACCATTCTTTGCTTCACCGCACAGAAAGCAGGCGCAGCAAAAAACCAGACATTGCCTGTCTGACATTTTTCCAATCTCGTTTTTCTACTCCCTGGACACGCACAGTCAACATGTCAGACAAGATGTTGCCTCACTGACGTTATGCCAACAAAACCACGCAAGATAGCATCAGTCTACATCACTATGTCCATTAACCCACTACTTTCACCCATTTTACGCAACTATGACGTCACCGAACGATGCTGGTTAGATAATGTTCAAAGCGTTGTCACAAAACGTATTATACAAAAAATGTGCTTTTGTTTGCTTTGTAATTTGTAGAAGTTGCGATTCTACAGTGGCGACATGGTTACATGTAAACCGGAATTGATTGCTTGGTTCCCTGTGGATGACGAACACGTGAATATCCAATAACGCGATTTGATAACTTTCTCATCGATTTTCTGCATCGATGACCCCGAAAACAATCAAATTTCATCTTGGCGGTTCCGCCTTGAATCCCAAAGGGATCTTCTACTGAGGCGCTTCGAAAAATCTACTTTTCGCAAAACGTTTGTTACTATCTGTGGCAAAAATGTAACTAGATCGCAGAAGTTGGTGAACTTGGTTATTAATTCGTGATCGTAGACTCGTAAATTGGATTGTAATCTTAAAAATTTCGAAAATTTATGTCTAAAATTAAACCGCATTTGAGCTAAATAACGCTAAAAATATTGAACTTGTTTACATACACATTTTTCTTTAATTCTGTTAACTGGGAATATGAATTTCCGTCAGTTGGCTAACATAACAACATGTTAAGGGCAACTGCACATACTAACACGACAAGCAGAACTAGACGATATCACAAATCATTTGACAAACCTGACTGCAGCAACCCGACATACAATTCATCTATACGATTATCACATAAAAATCAATCAAATCAAATCTAAAACTGTAAAACGACTATTTGAATGAGCGCGACACTAAACTACTGACCACGTTTCTCCTATTACCCACAGTATTGGCTGTTGCCTGGCTCATGTTGACTTAACGACTCAGAGAATCTTCAGCGCTCTGACCTCAACTACACAGCACCCTTGAAAAAACAGCAGCAGTCACTGAAGCTCTTCAACTGGCTCTGTTTCATCACACTGCGATGATTGTTGTCCAATAAAGGCGCCTTCTTCCCCTTTTCGCCTCTCCGCTCGTTGAGACACAACGGACGGGCTCTCCCCACCATTATGCCCTAAATTTTTCCTCGCTAAGTCAACAAACTAAGCTAGGCATTGGCTTTTTGGAAAGACGACCAAGCAGTGAAAGTTACAAATACAAAAAGCAATACATCTGAATCCAAACGCAAAGTTTGCAATTTTCAAACTAATTGCGCCAACGCAAGCACTGCTCGATCATGTATGACGTTCGGAACATACTCCGTCTATGACGTCATACGACAACCCCCCACCGAGAGACTTTGATACGTAATAATCGGTTTTGCTATGAGAGGATTTTATTGGATATACGCGTTGGGCGGCCATGCGCATAATGGCAGTTATTGCTGTAAAATGAGAGGTTGGTGCCGGTCGCCGCCAAAAAAAAACTAATTTCGGCGCAAAAGATACTGTTTTAAATTTAGCTGTACACCGAATTCGCGCATCATTTGTTCTCAGCTATTTTGACAAGTTTTGATGTTCAAAAGAGCCGTGTCTTACATCTTTTGCAGAGTTTTTAAATCTCTAAACTTATCTGCTTTGGTTTATGTGTTTTTTGAGATTATTTGCGCAAAATTTCACCCAAACACTTCGGCGAATCCTAAAACTCAATCAAGGCCACAAGCGCTCATTTGCTATTTAACAAAAATAACATTTATGTTGACAGATTTCAGCTGTATCGTCTTTCAGTGACAGTCCTGCTGTTGTCAGACAATTAGCTCAGACAATGGGTGAATTCTAGAAGTGCCAAATCGTAATCACCCCCAGATGTTCTCTGCTCGATTTTCTTGTGACGTAACAATCACGACACGAATTACGGAACGACACCAATTAGGGTTAGCACGTGCGCCTGGTATACACAGGGTCAGCAGTAAAACATTTTCTACGTTTCGACAAACGCTGTTGTGATCATCAGGAATAACAAGAAGTAGAAAATGTTTTTACACACAAGTACTGGTTTGTGTCTTCTTAGTGAGGCTATCTAACCCCGTGAATTGTGTCCTTTAAATATTATCCATCAAAAACTTTCATTTTTCAACAAACCAACAGTTCTGATTTACAAATCGTCCTGTGACGCAACAATGGCCTCAATAGAAACCGAACGTTTATCGGTTTAAATGATGCATAATCTTTGATCAGGGGCGGTGGCGGTTCTAGAATCCTTTAACGCGTCCGGCTCAACCATATTTCCTTTCGAATTTACTCCCGCGTGACGTAACAATCGGGCGCGGGCCATTTCCGTATTATCTCGAAGAATCCGCACCGATACGAGGTTGATATGATGCGACGATCCCCTGTCCAAGAGATTTCTGCCACCGCGCTCAGTTTAATTAATTTCTCGCACTTCCAGCGGAGGACACGCGGGCAGCTGCTGGGCCGGCACGCGGATGGTGACGTCACAAACGCAACACAATCGTCACTGACAGCAAACAAATCGAATCGTTCTGGAATTCCGTCCAGACGACTTTTGTTAGTCAGAAATTAGTTATACAGCAGCTGATAACAGTAAACAAGTCAGCTTTTCCCAAACCACATCATCTAATCAAACTTTTTGCGCCAAAGGGTGTGCCAAAATAAATCAAAAAAGGCCTCTTGTTTGGAGCAATTTCATATGCTATAACTTGGCTAGTCAAAACTCGTTTCCAAATTCGCTTTAAGAGTTCATTTAAAAAACAAGCCTATACTTTCATTTAAAGCACGTTTGTGTGGAAAATAATGTCGCTTGAACACAGGCACAGACAACAACAGCATTTTGGTCGCATATTTTCACACCATTGTGTTGCTATGAAATGTGAATCCGTGTCACAATTGGGCGGGGTAATAATGGACCATTGTTTACACAACAATGTTTTGATCCGATTACGATTTCAACAAGGCAATGAAAAATACTTGTTCAACCACCTTATACGGGGTGGAATTATGGGATTGTGAAAAAGATCTTGTTGAATGTGTATAGTAAGCTTTAGCCTTGTTAGATATTTTTTTAGCATCAAGTGAATGTTTTAGTTTGTTTCGAATTTGTAAGTATTGCATAAATATTTTAAAAATCACGTAGATAAACAACAATATTTTTATTACCGGTTTGTTTATGTTTAAAACGATCAATCACCCAATGCGCGCCAAGTTTATCTATGACGTCACTATTCGCCATTGTCTTTAGAACGCGTCGACACAATGCGTTGCGTAATTGTTTATTTTTGAAAATCGCGGTTTAGAAATTAGTTTTTCAAGGTCAAGATTATTTATAAAACAGACTTTCAGTTACCCCTATTCTTTTACCCTGTACCCAGACATCACCCCTGTTCAGACGATCCCCACCCAAACCTCCGAAAACAACCCACACACGAATAGTCGTCGCACTAATCAGCTGATTGTTTGAACAAGCAGATTACGCGTTCTAGAATACGGTTTACACGTCACAATGCCCCAAGCACCACGTCAGCGAACTAAATAAACAAAGAGGGCATCGCGCGCTATTGTTCCAAGGCCTTTTACGGTTTCCACTCGCATTTTCAACGCAGTTATATTGGGCTTAAAGTCGAACTGCAAACAAAAATCTCTTTAAAATGTTGAAATGAATCTGACTTATTGTTCAATCTCCGATATCTTCATTGATTTTGTTTGAACGGTAAAACCAATGGTTCCAAACGTTTTTTGGTCGAAAACTTTAAATTTGCCTTAGGAAACCCGATTTAGGAATGTAACACCCTCGAATAACGTGGAATTTTCAATTCCCAACTTCTATAAAAAAAACTTTTTGCAGTCATAATTAATTGAAATGAAAAAACTATAGCTGATAAAACCCTTTTGATCTTCCCCCATTGCTCATTTTGGAACTTAATTCCTCCTCTATAAGACTAGAAGCGACATACGAAGCTATATTAAAAGGTTTGAAACCACTGGTCTACCTTAAAAACCTGCGCTTATCATGAATAACTTGAAAATTCCCCCTCACCCCCACCGGGTCAGACTGCGTCGAGCTTGGTGCATGTAATGAATTCACCGATTATATTTTTAGTCATTTTACGACTTTTATCTGGTCGAATTTACACACGTTTGTTGGGTTTATTTCTTTTTCGGGAATGGTCGAAAATACACAAAACCCTGTGATAAAAAAAACTATATCTGAGCACAGCCTTTAAATTAGATTGAAAAAGCGCTTAAAACTTAATTTGTTCGATTTCCAAATTTGCACCATCGCAATAAAATCACTTTCATATTTGTTTCAACCTAGCATTTCCACAACAACCCGAAACAAACTGATGCAAATAACTGCATGCATATTTACACTGATATCTTACACCATGAATTCGATTAACTAACCAACCTGGAATTCAGACTTTCAAACATAAAATTTACCAGCTATTCCACTACCTCACTCGGCGCTAACCCCACAGCAAATAAACCCGACCCCAAAAATTAAGCCCTCGCAAACAGAAGTCCGTGCTTAGTCAAAATCTCACCCCTGGGTGTAAACAGCGAATATTTGCGAGAATACGTGGTCAGTTTGAAAAAGCTTAGGAACGACATCGCGTTGTGAGCGCGATTCTCATTGTGAGATCATCTCGCTTTGTTCTATACTNATCCCTGCACCATCCATCGCGCATATGGAGAAAGGCTTTCCCCTCCTCCAACGCTTCCAACTCTGAATATCTTCTGTCTGGTCTAATACTTTCCTAAGCCTTTGATGCTATCAGGGCAGCGCGCTCAACCTCTGTAACGTCATAACGTTGCTATGATTCAACAACGGTGGTTTACGGGTAAATTAATTATCGACGCGAAAGTCGGAAAACTCGTTGTCTTGTTGGTCCCACAAAATGGCCTCGTCAGATCACAACAGAATGACCTTACGAGTGAAGTGAAGGTCATTCTTCCAACCGCCGTCACGCCTTACCAAACTCGCTGTAGCAACAGCGCGCACGCAAGAGGGCAATTATCGCAATGACGTCACAAACGGGGGGAACCACTGCACTGCGCAGCCATCCGTGACTGGTTAGTTGCGACTTCCGTCAAAGAACCCGTGCGAAAATTCCGGTTTATTTTGTCAACCTGGTTTGATAAGTTTACCAAACGTTTAATCTTTTGTCTTTAACCGGCACCGACCAGCCCAAGCTACACGACTTTTGTGATCAATGAGAATGTCAGGCATTTTATTCGGGTCTTTCATGTCGGATTGAGTTTCGTTCTAAGCGCTGAGGCCCGAAATACAAAGATGGCACCTGTTTCAAAGGTCTGACATTTTGTAATGGTTTACTAAAGTCTCCTATCGCAAGACAACCAACGATTGATAAACAACCCCAAGTCAAAATGTTTTTTTGTTTCATTTTCCTTGTTTAACGTTTCCTTTTTATTGATTTATGTACCTAACTGATTTATGTACGATTTATTCAACGACATTAACCAATCAAAACATTGAATATTTGCAATCAAGCGGCGTAAAAACTTTTTCACTAGTTTCATATTTTCCCAACTGCGTTTTACGTTTCATTCATCGACAGTTTGAGTGAAAAAATGTTTAAGCTTTTACAACACTTGCATGGCAACTAAATACAAGAACCTGCAACGAGACTTACCCAAAAAAACCGTCGTAAGCGGCGATATCTCTCGTCTAAATCAACTTTCAACCCGAAAACACTAAACACGCCCATTCACATGACGAATAGTTAATCCCTTCACATCGCAGCAGCATTATGGATCATTCGATCTCCGATAAAAACCACGAGAGCCGCGAGAAGTCGAACAATTACCCCCCCCCCAGCCCGCCGCGCAGCTTACCCGTATCGCATCACACGTAAC
>QXVZ01029578.1:0-15404 GCA_008931825.1 Phallusia fumigata
AATTTTAGTCTTACAATGTCTAAAATTATTCAGTAACGACGCAGAAATCTAAAACCTATTTTGGTTATTTTAACTTTGTAAACTGTATGATGAAACGCACGAAGGTGTGTTTCCAAGCGAGCTGCTATGCACTCAATCGTGCCAATATTTGCAACAAATATCCGTAATAATTTACTTTTTGTGCACATGATATAAAATGCACAGCCGTAAAACAGTTTTCACTGTCAAAACAAATTCTGGAATCACACAAAACTCCTTAATTATACATTTCAAAATGCAAAACAGTGCAGACAAAATGCACAAAAGCAAAGTTTAGATTGCTTGTCATTTTGACAAAAACTACAACTATAGAAATCATACCATTTACTTTTGCTCACATTAGAAACCTTTTTTATTTGAAACAAGGCTAAAATTCGCTCATATATTTCAACCAGTGGATCACGCACTTGTTTTTAACTTGATTTTACAATGTTGACCAGTTTTCTATCAGCGGAAAGGCAGACGAAGAAGATTTAATTGGTGGAAGTTTGGTAATTTGTTAGCGGCATGACAGTTTTAGTGTGTACATAGCAAACCTTGTCTGGACCAAAAATCAAATCAACATCCCACTTTACAAACAAGTTTGCGGATAAATAACGATGACAATCTGCGATGATTTGACAATTCTAAGAAGGCCAACTACGCATGAGGCGTTTGCAAGGCCTGGAAAAACTTCGCTGCAAAGATGAACATTTGTTTGCAGACTGGCCAGCTTGTCGACTGGCTAGAGAAGCGATTCTTACTTTTTGTTTTCGGCAACCCTTGAAATCACCAACCAACCAATTCTCACACCCCTTCCGAAAATTCTGTAACTTCCGGGAGTAATTAATGTTGTAAATTCTCAATGTATATCATAGATGTAGTGAAGTATCTATATAACTATCATTAATGATTCAGCACCGTCGCAAAACCTAATAACAGAACTCGTGCCCTTAGGGATGCGAGCTCCTCTGGTTAACAACCATTGGGTAGAGGTTTATGAGACTCCTAACCATGAACTTGTGTGGCATTTATCCATCCCAGCGACACTTGTTGGGTTAAAGTGAGCTTATATTGCCACCCACTACCCAATAACTGATTAAAAACCTTCCGGCGTAAAGGCAAAAAGGTAGACCTTCCATACTCAGTTGCACCAAGGATAAAACGGAAACAAGCAACAAAAATAACTTTCAACATAAAAAAACATAGCCAATTTTTTTCGAAGAACTTGACCTCTAATCAGATTGAATTCATGCATTAATAAGAACAGTTTCGGGACATATTATCCACCCAGGGTCATGTGTTTCGCCCACTTAATTGCTCGCAATTAAAGCGCCGAAATTCCGACCCATTCTTTCCTTTCTCCCAACCAAATCCATGCCGCACAGAGAAATATTTACTTGGGCCTCCGCGTATAACAAATATCGTCATGTAACGTCGTTTTTACCGCCATCCTAATCAAACTCTTAAATTACTTAGCGCGTCGCTGGGGTTTAATCCATGACGTCGCGGTAAATACTTTTCTGCGATTTAGTCTCGTAAATTACTCATTTGATTTTCTGTTCCCGTTGAAATGGGCACTTGGCTATTTAAGAATATTTCTATTAATGACAAAAACTTAGTGGTAAAGCGTATTTATTTTGACGGTTTTTGAAACAAAAGTTTCTTTGATGCTGCGATACGAGTTATATTTTTCGTTGATTCCTTTTCTTTCCACAAAAATAGACAACCCGTTTTTTTCTGTTGCAACTTGCAAACTGTGCGATTAATAAAAATATTTCCTTTGAATGGCTTATGTCTCTCGACTCGTTGTGGAAACCACAAGGATTTGAATCTTGCAGCTTGTGTTTGTAAATCCATCGAAATATTGTTCAAATGCAAAGCCATCTTAGCTCGACGATTTTGTAAACCGACAGCGCTACAAGTGATATTTTACTTTAAAATCTGTTTACCAACAGTTTTTAAACAACAATTTATAAAATTTAAATAGTATTTTTTGCAACTTAAACAACAGACTGCAACAAAGTTAATTTTTTGTAATTTGAGGAAGGTGGTATTTTCCCTTACAAGTAAACAATTACGTCACAATCACGTGCTGTAATGCTCTACTGAACATGTTGATCAGGTGACTTCATTCACAACAATAGCGTTTTCGCGAAACAGATGCGTTTGTTTTTTTATTGAAGATTGTCAGTGAAATTAACATGAAGTAACCAGATTTTTGCCATAATTTTGACTGTCACTGCCGTAGATATGGAAGCACAACAAGGTACATTTAATAATCAGCCGTGTTTAGTATTTTAGCTCTTAGTTTGGCTTTTTAGATAAGTAACATTATGTTGATGCAATTCATTGCCATCGTTTTATATAGCTATTGTAACAATCAGGTGTACTTTTTGTGATTGTTGTTTCTTAAATCAAATATTGTGTTTTTGGATTTCAGAATCACGTTTTTCTTTGCGTGGTTGGAGAAATTGGATTCGGCCAGTCGTAATTCTGCTTTATGTTTTTGTCTTATTGGTTGCCCTTCCATTACTATGCATTGATCTCGTTCAAAACAAGGTATTTTTGGATTAAAAATAATATTATTGAACCACCATTAAACTACCTTTAGCGTATTGCTATTTAACCTGTTTGAACATAATTGTGCAGTACTTTTTCAAAAATGCGTAAACAATTTTCAAAAGTTAGCATTTGATTTTCTATCACTACTGCTATACAGTATACAGTATGATTTTGGAGGTGAAATTTTTTAAATGGAAAATAATAGAAGTTGTTTTAAAACTAAAAGTGTTTTGACATTTATTGTTGTGCACCTTTAGGCAAATTCCCACCAAGTGGCATGGTTTGTTGCAGGGATGTTTGTTATTGTCACTATTCCAATNAAACCTTCCGGCGTAAAGGCAAAAGGGTAGACAGCTCTCCGCCAAACTTACAATGTACCTTACGTACTCAGTTGCACCAAGGATAAAACGGAAACAAGCAATAAAAATAACTTTCAACATAAAAAAAACATGACCAATTTTTTTCGAAGAACTTGCAAACTCTAATTGCACTCTGGCAGTATTTAGGGACCTCTAATCAGGTTGAATTCATGCATTAATAAGAACAGTCTCGCGACATAATATCCACCCTGGGTCATGTACTTCTCGCACTTAATTGCTCGCAATTAAAGCGCCGAAATTCCGACCCATTCTTCCCTTTCTCCCAACCAAATCCATGCCGCACAGAGAAATATTTACTTTGGCCTCCGCGTATAACAAATATCGTCATGTAACGTTGTTTTTACCGCTAT
This sequence comes from Phallusia fumigata, assembly GCA_008931825.1. Lineage (NCBI taxonomy): Eukaryota > Metazoa > Chordata > Ascidiacea > Phlebobranchia > Ascidiidae > Phallusia > Phallusia fumigata. Next base: position 3,314 of record QXVZ01029578.1, read on the forward strand.
CCTAATCAAACTCTTAAATTACTTAGCGCGTCACTGGGGTTTAATCCATGACGTCGCGGTAAAATACTTTTCTGCGATTGAGTCTCGTAAATTACTCACTCCATTTTCTGTTTCCTTTGAAATGGGCGCTTGGCTGGTTGAGAACATTTCTATTAATGAACTTTGTGGTAAAGCAAATTTATTTTGACGTTTTTTTGGAGCAAAACTTTATTTGAAGCTGCGCAACGAGGTAAATTTTTCGTTGATTTCTTTTTTTTCTAGAAGAGCAGACAACGCCTGATTGGGCCTTTGTTCGTTTTTTTTGTTGTTGTAAGCTGTGCGATCAATGAAAATATTGCATTTACCTGTATCTCGACTTGTTGTGGAAACCACAAAATTCAGAGCCGGGAATAGAATCACCTGCCCAGAATTAGAACCCGCAGCAACATTGGAAAACCACAAATAAAGAATGGAAAATCAAAGATGAAGGATTGGAATCTTGCAGCTTGTGTTTGTAAATCCATCGAAATATTGTTTTAATTGAATGCAAAGCCATCTCATACGCTCGAAGGTTTTGTAAACCAACAGCGCTACAAGTGATATTTTACTTTAAAATCTGTTTACCAATAGTTTTTAAACAACAATTTATAAAATTTAAATAGTATTTTTTTGCAAATTGAACAACAGACTGCAACAAACTTATCTTTTTGTAATTTGAGGAAGGTGGTATTTTCCCTTACAAGTAAACAATTACGTCACAATCACGTGCTGTAATGCTCTACTGAACACGTTGATCAGGTGACTTCATTCACAACAATAGCGTTTTCGCGAAGCAGATGCGTTTTGATTTTTATTGAAGATTGTCAGTGAAATTAACATGAAGTAACCATATTTTTGCCGTAATTTTGACTGTCACTGCCGGAAATATGGAAGCACAACAAGGTACATTTAATAATCAGCCGTGTTTAGTATTTTAGCTGTTAGTTTGGCTTTTTAGATAAGTAACATTATGTTGATGCAATTCATTGCCATCGTTTTATATAGCTATTGTAATAAGCAGGTGTACTTTTTAAGTATCGTAATTGTTGTTTCTTAAATTAAATATTGTGTTGGATTTCAGAATCACGTTTTTCTTTGCGTGGTTGGAGAAATTGGATTCGGCCAGTCGTAATTCTTCTTTATGTTTTTGTCTTATTGGTTGCCCTTCCATTACTATGCATTGATCTCGTTCAAAACAAGGTATTTTTGGGTTAAAAAATAATATTATTGAGCCACCAACAAGCTAGCTACTTAAAGAACCAAACTACCTTTAGCATATTGCCATTTAACCTGTTGGAACATAATTGAGCAAAACTTTTTCAGAAATGCGTAAACAATTTTCAAATTTTAGCATTTGATTTTCTATCACTACTGCTATACAGTATACAATATGATTTTGGAGGTGAAATTTTTTAAATGGAAAATAATAGAAGTTGTTTTAAAACTAAAAGTGTTTTGACATATATTGTTGTGCACCTTTAGGCAAATTCCCACCAAGTGGCATGGTTTGTCGCAGGGATGTTTGTTATTGTCACTATTCCAATGTCAATGTGGTCTATTTTGCACCACCTCATCTACTTCACACAGCCTGAGCTGCAAAAACCAATCATAAGGATTTTATGGATGGTTCCTATTTATGCTATTGATAGTGTAAGTCCTTAATGTTTTCAAAAAAATACAAATATGGTTGCCCTTTATTGTACACCTATTACATGTATAGATGTGTAACAATGTGATTATATCATTTTGCTGACAGTAGCAGCATAAATAAGGTTATGCTGTTTTACACAAATAGGTTTGACAACCTTTGCTTGTATGCTTGTAGAGAAGTAGTTAAGTGGTGGGTAACATCATCGGCAACACTACAATTGTAAAAAAGGTGGCATGCAAATAAACAAGGCAGTCCCTTTTGCTGTTAACTTACTTTTTAAGTCCCTGATGGGAACCTAATTTGTATTTTGTTTTAGTGGTTTGCTGTTAAGTTCCCTAGTCTTGCAATCTATTTCGACACTGTTCGCGAGTGCTATGAAGCATATGTCATCTACAGTTTCATGTCATATCTGCTCAACTATTTGACGAGAGAATATGAATTGGCTGGTACCCTTGGTAGCAAACCTCAGGTTAGTAAAATATCTGAAACACTATTGTTGTACACTAAGCACTGTGTTTGTGCTTTTTGTCTAGTCTTCATGTGTATCTTGCTGTCCATTAAAGCGATATACCAACAGTAAGCAAACTATGACCTGATCTGTCGCATGAAACATTTTATTCTCACCTACAAAATGTTATTATGGATTAGTGCAATAACCCTATTCATTTTTCCCTGTCTGTTTATCTAGGACTAGTTAANATGTTACTAAAAAACACACAATGTCAATGGATATGTGGTCTGTTGCATTGCTTACTCTGTACTAAATATTCTGCCACTCCCTAAGGTATATTACCAGTAAAATATTGTGTAGATATGTTTACATAATTTTTACAACCCTGATGTAGTTTAACGACTTGTTTCGTTGTGTCAAAAACAATATACCCGTGTACAGGAGCGTAAATAAGCCCACAAGTAAAATTGTGTTTACCATGAATTTTATGTCACAGGAAATAAAGTAAAAAACGTGCAATCACTCTGGCGTAGGAAGCCAAAGCAAAATGGGGAAAGTGACCCTCTGCTGCAAGACTCTTCAAGGACTTTAACACCATCATCTTCTGATGGTGAGATGGCCAATGTTTTGGGCTACGGCAATCATCCGCATACCTCCAGAAGAAAAAACTCAAACACTGAAAGAACTGCAAGTCCTGTCCAAGGCAATGGATTTGATAGTTTATCGGACACCTCTGATGGTGAAATGGCCAATGTTTTGGGTTATGGCAATTGCCAACATACAACAAGGAGAAAAAACTCAAACACTGAACCCACTGCAAGCGCAGTCCAGCACAGTGCATCTGATGGTTTAGTGGACGAGTAACATGCAATTGTATCTTGCAGCTATTCATATACATTTCCACTTTATCAGTCAAAGGTGGATTAGAACAACTCTAAGTTTCAAATATTTACACCAGTCAATATCATGCTCAGGTTGCGACTTCTAAATATCATTATGTCCGTTTTAGTTTTTTTACCCCTGAAGCATTTTACAAGATTTTTTGCATAACCTTACACAAACTTTGCTTCAGAGTATGAACTCTGTTTGAACATTTAATGTTTGCCTACATCTTATGTCTAAAGCAAGAGTGTATTTTCAACTGTTCCAGTTTTTATCACTGTGTTCCTGATATGTACTTCCATCAAACCAATAGTACAATTTGTTGGTGTTAATTTGCAAAAAAATCTATAAGGTGGGATCCTGCAATTTGTAAAACAACATGCACTTTGTTTGGTGGCATGAAGTCCAACGCTGTTAATAGCAGTTAAACACCCTACAGAGTTCTTTTATGATTTTGCTAAAACAGTCCGTTTTTTTAACAGTACTTTTGGTTTCAAACAAAATCAAGATACCAGCACTTGATCTTGGGGCCACCACATGTTCTTGAGCCCTGTATTGCAATGTAATGGTTTGATTAAAACTGTTTATGCATGGTTTTTATTTCATGCGCCTTGTTTACATGTGATGTTTGTATAACTGGCCAGTCGACTTGACTATGTTGTTGATCTGCACATTGGCATGTCGTGATGTGAGCAACGCGCTGTAAACGAAGGAAGCAAAATTGTATTCAACACAAACAGTAAATGAATGAAACTTAACGTTGAAACACAACATGAAAAAACGAGGCATGCAACTTTTGATTGGTTCATTGATTTTCGGGAAAAATATTTCATGGTGTCCACATGGATTAATTAAACTCTTGCCCGAAACAATTACAAATAAAACTGCCAGGTATGGAGTGATTTCGAATGAGACAAGCTTTGATTGATTATCGTCAACAGATGTGAGAATTAGAAACAGGGCAGAGAAGAAATAAAAATGATTTTTTCAGTGGCATTTTACACAAAGTAAAATTTGGATAAAAGATTGCATTGAGTTAAAATCCAAATCGATGATTGTAAAAGTGATTTTTACCGTTTAAAAACCTTGTTAGATGAATTTATTTAAAAGTTAGCGGAGGTTGCTACACAGTCAAAGGCAGAGGCAGGATGCCGCTTGAAATTGGAAAAGCAACTTGATCCAAGAGCAGATGCCAGTAGGGATGATGTGTTGGGGGCCACAGACCGTGTGGTGCCATTTTGCTAAACAGGTAAACATTAACGGTTTGTTATTTAAAAAAAAACAACTATAATATAGCGGGTATCTGGCAGTGGAATCATGGTGAGAGTAACACGTACAGGCATTGCTCTGCTTACTAAGGATAAAAATAGAACAAAAATACAACATTACTTGTGTGATAAATCTATAAGTTACTACTATACCAGGATTTTGCAGCATTGTCAATCAATCAAGTTCTTGGCTTCGCGTATTGGGCGGTAGTTGTTGGAACATGATCAATTTAAAGGTCATAACAAGTTCATTGTCAAGCTGCATACTTTTTCATGCATGCTTGATCAATTTATTTTACACTTGTTATTTATGTACAGCTGCAGGTTTTATTTGGTTGAACAAAATGGGTTTCGTTTGCTTGCAGCCGCATAAACAGGAAAAGGACTAGTCATGCATGAAATCGTTCTGAAGATGTTTAAGCCCAAACGAACCATTTACCACCTCATTTCAGAATAAGTGATTTCAATTAGATAACCATAATATTTTTTAAATCGTATAATATAAACGCCAGAATATTGCAGTTTAAAGTTTAACTTGAAGAGAAATCATGAGAGGTGCTCGCCCACCACCTGGAATGTGGTTGTATACCACTGGTAAACAGAAAAAAAAGGTAAACAGAAAATTACTAACCACAGATGCAAGATTTGGTTCTGGAGCAGAAAGCCGATCCCACAAACCATCTGAGAGACCAAGAGATGAACTAGAGGTCAAGGAGTCCTTGTTTACACTCACACTGTTGTAGCTGTGTCTCGGAATTGTGCTCATTCCAACTGCTGATGTCACCACTGCTGGTCGAGCCGGGGGAAGATTCATCTTAAAGTTTTTCTAACATGGTTACCTACAGGGCCCGTTGCCCCCTATCTGAGGCTTTGTAAACTCAAAGTGAGGAACAATTTCTAAGTAGGATTATAGTGACTGAAATACTGATTATTTGGTCATTTTGTCCAAAGAAGAGGGTGCTCAAGGCAGTAAAAACTATCTTATTTTATGAAAACAAAACAAGTTTTCTTAGCTTTTAACCTTTTCTGTGCCAATCTGTTGATGGCTTTCTCAAATTCTATAACTGACCTATAGCTGGGTGGTTAAATTCCTGACAGACAACTTTTTGAAACCCAATTAAATACAACCAAATGCTGGTTACTTGTCCTTGTCATGCAGCTATTTCTGGCTTGGTGTATGTTTTAGTGCTGCTACACTACTCCTGTTTCTTTCACCAGGCAAAATAAAATCAACCGAACTGAGGTATGTATAAAAACAACAACTATACCTCTATCCATTGCTTCCACGAACTTTCGCTATTTCCTACAACCGGTTTGACATTAGGAACCGCTGGGCAGACGACAGGATTCAGCGTTTTCCATCCAACATCATTCAGTGCATACTGATCGAGACCATCAGCATGAGAAAGAGATTTAATTAGTCCTGGGGTGGCTGTCTCAACTTTGCTACATTCTGGTTGCAGTTGACCAGCGCACTTGTTGCCATTCACAACTTCAAGAAATTTCAGCTTCAACCAAGGATCTGCAAAAGCAACATTACATTGTAAAGCTCTAAGGTGCCTAGATTCAAAGTTCAATCAGTTTGCACACATGTTGGAAATAATGTCTTAAGTTGTACAAGTAAAATACAAGCTTAATATCAGGTGAAACACAATATAAAAAGCAGCAAAAAGGCATATCTGCTTGGGTGCTCTTGGCCCAACCAAAAATAAAAAATATAGCTGTATAGTTTGTTTTTAATCATTTCCTGAATATAATTAACTTTTATCTAGGTACATTGGTACCTTTATATTGATTCTATTCCAGAAATTAAAGACTTTAATTCATCCCAACTAGTCTCTAGTCACTGTTTGCTTACCGAGCTGTGCAAGAATGTATCGAGCAGAGTTCTTTTGAGCCTCAGCAATGCTGGTGGAAAACATATTAGACGGCGGCATGTACGTTTTATTCATCAGTGTAACTTGATAAACATATCGAGTGATTCCGAAGCTTTCGTCACAGTAAAGCTTGTAAAGTGGACGAACTCCATTGTTAAACATGGCACACAACTGGTCAAGGTATACCTACATGAGGATAAAATGTTTGTATTAGAAAACAAGTACCTATCAATTTTGGTTTAAAATACTGTTTTTAAGCGTACCAATGACATAACTTTGTTCACAAAACAGTTCAAAAACTTGACAGAAAAGTTAAATAAGAACATGTTTCTACACCTTTTTCTTGTACCACCCCTTGCAGCTAGGTAAAAAAGAATTTGTTTTGCAGACAATATCAATGCGACAGTTGAAACTGATGCAATAACACCAATTTATCAACATATCGCTTTATGGCATTTTAACTCCTCAATTTTCTCTTGGCAGTTACCAAGCACTCGCCTTTATTTTATTTTATATTTCACCCTTTAAAGATAGAGAAACATCCCCTACAACCATTGAATTAAAACTGTGACATAGTTCTCTAAAAAACTTCATTTTTTTGTGGAAAGAATCTTGCACATACCACTGGACATTGGATTTTTGCAATGTGATCCAATGTGCACACAGGCTCCAAGTTGCTCTTTCCGTTTTGATTGTTTCCCATCAACCACATCTTCCTGAACTCATTCACAATATCATTCATTGAAGGTGCTGCAGGTGTAATTTGTTTGCCTACACTTGTTGTTGAGGGCTGGTAGATGTTGGGCATAGATAACGCAGAAGTAAGAGAGACCGGTTTTAATGCGGACTGGCCTGGCACAAGCATTGGAGGCTGAGTATTGGAAATCGGTTGTAGAAATTTTGCATTGACAGGCTGCAAAGTCTAAACATAAAAAAGATTTAAAATACAACAAACTTTTATTGCCCTAAATGCAATGTTTGTCTTTCTCAGTGAGCATGATTTCAGTTTTGGCATAGTGTAACATGGGAGATTAAAACATCAGTTTTTCAATAAAGTGTTTTCTGGAGAAGCTTCAGCTTATAACTATATCTACAGAATGTACATCAACAAACTTGGGTTCTAGGAGAAATTTCATCTCCCAAGCTTCATAACATTTAAGTACATTCTTCACAAAACATCTTTTAAAAGTTTTAAAATTCCACAATTGTCCATGCTATCTTGTGATATCCACTAAAACTTTAGTTTAAATCCTGGGTCAAAATGAGCACATTTTTCTTGCATAATAATTTTACATTTTTCACATATTCAGATGCCCATATATCCTGTGTACAAACACAAAGCAGTTCATAAAATGTTTTTGAACAAAAAGGAAGGTAGAAACCATAGTTGGACAGAAAAAATATATTTAGGACCGACAATAATCTTAAGCCAAATGTTCTTCGTGTGCATGCATATGTTTAGGAATTTCATGAATTGGAACTTGCAAAAATATTAGTAGGTACCTGTGGTTGATTGGTCATCAAACTTGTAAAATGTTTAGGTGCAGCGGACGACAACGTTGGAATTGCATTCACAATGGGACTGATGGAATCTGGTTTAGAAATCAACAAACTATTCACTTGGCCTAGAGGAAACGTTGGTGGTTTTGTGTCTGCAAAAAGATGTAATGTTCATTTTGTTGTGAGTGAATAAGGTGTTGCCTTTTTCTACAGCAGAGGTTCTTAATCTGGTTTTAATAGAGCTGTATCCAGGGTTTCATAATTGTTCTTGCAAAAATTCAAAAAATGTTCCTTTATGGAACAATTTTTGTCCGGGGAGGTTCTTGTTGTGGTCATAGCAAAACAATAAAGGCGCCTCTGTTTAATGACTTTTCCATTGCCCTTGCCTAAACAAAGCCACGAATTTCTAAAATAGATACCAAAAAGCGTGAACAGAAAACAAGATGATACATGCATGTATCGTCAAGCCATTATGCTTCATTTAATACATAGTTTGTAAGTTCCTAATTAATGGGTTTGAGAAAAAAAATTAAGAAAACATTACTCAAATTTTAAAACTTTATTTTTAACATGCAAAAACTTTTGACAATGGTTTATTTTGGCATAGAGATCTAATTTTCTTTTCAATGGTCAAAGTTATTATTTTACCCCTCCAGAATATTATCGGTTGCTTAAAATGTCGCTAGTACAACTGTAACTATCACAAACACTATTTAAGGACCACCTACTTGTTATTTGGTTTGTACGAACAGGTATAGGGGTTTTTACATCTCTTTTGTTTGATGGAGGTTTTGCCAACGACACTTGCACAGCCTGGCCATCTATTATTTGTCCATTCATCACCTTGGCAAAAAAGAAAAACAGACAAACACAAGATATTACACACAGATTATTTAATTCATTTTTTTAACTTTGTCAAACACATTTACACAAAAAGATGTATAAATTTGTATCTAATTTTACATCAGAAATAGGTATATTGGTTTTATAAATCAACATGCTTTTTAGCAATACCTGTTTGGCTGCTGTTATTGTAACCTAAACAGTCAATGTTTTAAAATAAACAATAAAAGTGAAAGAATTTTAAGAATTTTAAATTACAGAAATTCAGTGTTATCATATTTTCACAATAACAATGTTATTTGCAGACCCTTTACAATTTCAAAGAATCCTGTGCAAAACCTAAACAAACTGCGGATATAAATTTTTTACCTGCACAGCATAAAGAGCATCCTCACGTCTCAGAAAATGCACAAAAGCATAATCCCTGTCTTCTATCTTTTTCACTCTTTCAATGGCACCTGGTCGAATGGCATTGAATGCCGAGAATATGGTGTAATGTGATGTTGTAATCTTCAGATTTCTCACATAGACATTTTTAATCCGACTTAAAGTGTCATTTGCCTGAAAAAGGCGTCAGTATCAACACCAAGATAAAACAATGACACAGGGTAATAAAGTTGCACTCTCGTGCTTCTTTGTGCCCACATTAGATATTGGTAGTTATTCATGTTTGCAAATTTAATAATAAACGGGCAGTTTAAAAAAAAAACAGAGTGAAAACAATATGCATCTTGTTCATGGAAAGGGATTTGCAATTATAACAGCAGTGTAAGTTTAAATTACTGAATCTCCCAAGTATTAAACCAGAAGCGTGACTTTCATTGTATTACTATTCCATATTCACCATAGGCCAATTTGAAAACGCATGGATATTCAGTGCATTTTATATTTTATATTGGGTTTCACAGCCACCAAAACTTTCATGGCATGGCAGATATATATCCCCCTCAGGAAAGGATAGCCAAAAATATGTAAAACAGAAAAAAATGCAAAAACAAGATTTACATCCACTTCTGGCTCTGCCCAATCTGTGACTACTTCGTTGCCAAATATGGTAATTCTGCCTGGTATAAGTTTTCTTCTTGCCATCGCTGCAGCTCTGTGAGTGCTGTACTCCACAAATGCAAAGCCTCGATTCGCTTCACCTGGTAAAAAGTGATTAAACCAAACTTGTAAAGTAGGTTTACTACGGCTAAACTTTTATTTTTAGGTTGTGTTGGGCAGTGTCATGTTTTCTCTGCGCAGGTTTTACACACAGTACTTCTAATCCTAAACATACTGAGGTTATGTGGTATAATCCTATCACAAGCAAGTTTAGCCTTTGTCCTGCTCTTTTCGTCACTCTTCTTCTATCGCTCCCAATGCATTCAATGTTTAAATAAAAAGTTGTTGACATGTTATGTACTAATGCAGTGGTTTCCAGCCGTTTTTGGTGCTATGCTTATATTTTTTCATTTCTCCCATACAACTCATAAAGTTCTTCACCGGTTGGACACCACTCTACTACTGTGTAAACATGCTACAAAGTCAGCAATCAAAAAATTATTGAAATCAATCCTTCTTGAATATCCTGAACTCAATGTTGTACCCATCACTCATTTTCGTGTTCTATGATAACCAAAAGTATCAGCAGAAATTTACCGACCTGCTTCAATGCCTGGGTAAACTATAACATCACTGACATCTTCAGAGATCTCGCACATTGCTTGCTTAATTTCCTGCTGACTTTTGTCTTTGGGAATGCCCCCAACAAACAACCTGCAAGGGGATTACATTTGCTGAATTTTACCAGCAAAAATAAAGCACACAGAAGACTGCCAGTACACTTTACAATACTTTTTCTACCTGTACAAGGTACACAGTCCAACACTCGATCCACTATCAAAACTAACCATTATTCAGTTTCATCATCCAGTAACTTTTTAAACATCCAGAATGTTGCCGCGCAACAGTCACATGACTAATAAAACCTGCTCATCTCTAATGCTGTTTCATAGTCGTATTATATAAACCTTCTTTACATGTTTCATTTCCTTTTTTACTTGGTACTACGACTCTTTTCACCATGCTTCTATCACCTTGCGAACAACAGTAGTGTTGTCAAAATGTTGAGATGTCTTAATTTATTGCGATGTCAAACTAACGTGGTACTAGCTTTATGGAAAAAACTTCAAGCTTTGCGCTAAGTTTTTAGGCTTATTTACACTGTGCATATTGTTCAGTCCTAGTGAACTTTGTGTTTTACTTTATCTGTCTGGGCTTAAGCAGATCTCCAACAGCCTCTTAGCCTAACCCAAATACAACTTATAACTGCTAAAGAAAGTATTGAAAGAAATACAATAAACAAAAATGTGTGACAAAATTTAATAGACCTGCAATTGTCCACGCTTCTGCACACTCCGATGCGCTGTCCTGGCCGAATCTCGTAGTTATCCAACTTTTCTATGGAGAGTTGTGCATGCTCTCGACAGGTGTAACAAACAAATGCATAACCTCGATTGAATCCACTAAAGTCCATCATGAGTCGCAACTCAAACAACTGGCCAACCTGTATAAGTTGTAAAAATGGGTATAACCAACTGATAAATGAAAAGATTTGTCGCACAACTAGGGTGCAAGTTTTCAGCAACAATAGGTAATGATTTTTGAATCGGCCAATGTACAACCTTTTACTACAATATCATGCATGAAGGAAAAATATTAAAATTTAAGACAGCAGTTCTAAATGCTGTTAGAATCAGTCAGTATCAAACATAAGAAATATATGTATTTCGTCTAAATTGCCATTGTCAGTTCCTTGTTCAAATCCAACAATACAGACTGATTCTGTCAGCATTTGAGACTGTTCTCTCCAATTTTTAGAATTTTACTAATTTGAACAGTGATCGTTGGTACACATGGTGGCTGTTGGAGGTTTAAGCCAACCCAGAACATTCTATGTGTGAAAAATGGCCTGACTGTGGCTAATAAAACTACTATGTCTGCCTTATTGGCATAGTTTCAGCTTCTGAGCAAGAAAAAGTAGCTTCGCAAAGCTAAAAGCCAAAATGTAGGGGTTACTATGGCAGAACTATATTCATATGGCCAAAACCCAAACCCAGAAATCACAATGTGTCCATTCTTAGACTTTGTTAACAACAGTGTATATATACAGTTGTACACAGTTTGTCGGTTTGTGGTAAAACCCATCAAAATGTATACATATCACCTTTTCAAACACAGGAACAAGCTCATCCTCAAACAAATCTCTTGGTATTTTTCCAACAAAAACTTCACAGCCCCTTGGTGGAATCGGATCTTTCCATTTTGGATTCCAATATTTTCTTTGGCCATTGAATTGCTGCATTGCTGAACAAAATAAATCACTTTTAGAAAACAAAGCAACCCCCTATTTTTAGAAAAATGAGCAAAAATGGTTGTGGTTAAAGTTTTTTTTTGTAATACATCTTATGAAAACGTCTTAAAACTCTTTAGAAAAAGGGATCTTGGAGACAAAACAACTTAAAACAATGCGATGCTTTGCAGACATGCTTTAATAGTTAAACTAATAATTCAGGGGTCAGCACTACCTTGGGGTTGGGCCACAAGTGGCACTTAAGGT
>QXVZ01029582.1:0-10831 GCA_008931825.1 Phallusia fumigata
ATGTTGTCATACCAACAATAGATAACCTGCTGTATTTTTTGGTAAAACCGAATTCTTCCCGCTTCTATACCCTCGCAAGTTGGGATGAAGAAGCTCGCCAAATATAGGAAGAAAGGGCAGACTTATTTATACATTTGTTTATCATTATGCAAACGTTATGTAGCTTTGTTCGGGTACCAAGCATCAAAAAGCGGCGATGTTCGGTATCCAGTGGAACACTCGTCTAGGCCCGACTCGACCCAACAAAAAATGACGTCATCTGACTGATTAATAGAAAATTGAAAAGAAAAATTTCCGGATTTGCAGACTTGAATCGGAGGTCGCATCACACAAGCTCCGAGAGGAGGAGATGAAGTCGAGTCAGGAGTTCACATCCCGATCCCGGATGCAGATGGAAGACCTGGTCGCCCGACTTCAGGAGGACAAGACTGCTGCGGAACAGAAATTGCAGGAGAGGATTGACCGGTGCAGGTTTGTGTCACGTGACACATTGTGTTTTCGCTAAGTCTAACGTGGGATTGACCAAATCACTTTTTTTTCTGTGGGTCGGTGGAAAGAATTTTCTTTGTTGTAATACTTCTGCTTGGCCCAAGTATTCGAATTCTAGCTCCAATAATGCGTCTAAAACTTACGTACTGTACTTTCATTGATTCGTAACCGCTGATTAGTTATATTTATAGGTTTTTTGAAGGGGGCACATTGTTACCACTGTTTTTTTTTCTTTTTTCTTCCCTGCAGCTTGTCCATGCCGTTTTGTCATAAATGTTTGTTGGATTTGTACGTAACTTTTACAGCTTTTGTTAAATCTCTGTTTAAAATGGGTAAAAGTGTATGTAGAATTTCTGTACATGGTAAGCCACCCCTCTAGTTTAACAACGCTATTCATTTATCCAGGAAATTGCTGCAGATATTAATAATTTCATCCCTTATGTGCGATAACTCTTTTTGTGGTGACTAAAACCCATAGTTAACTTACTGAGCTTGGTTTTGGGGCTAGCAGAATATTTCGCAGTTATAACCATCCGTTATAACTGCTTTTTGCACCTAATGTGTATATGTAGCTTGTTTTTTTTGCCCCGAGAAAAACTTATTAGAGTTTCAGTCAAGGTTTTTCTTACAATCTTAACACCCTTTTCACGACTCTGCTGTATTTCTGATCTAATTTTCTACATTTAGGATTCTGGAAGCGGAGGCGGACGGCCACCGCAAGATGTGGGAGGAAGAAGTGAAGTTGAGATCCAAACTTAACGTCCAATACGCGAGAGCCGACAAAGAGCGCAACGACGCCATCTCGCGGTTGGAATCCACGCGGTCGAAATATTCGCGCGCCGCCGAGCAGAGTAAAGCGTACAAGAGCAAGCTGGACTTGCAAAAGCGACATCGCTCCAAGCTCGAGGATCAGCTTGAGACGTACAGGTTGGTTTTGATGGGTTTTGGTGGTTGCCGTGGAGATTAGGTGATGTGTGTTATGATTGGTTTGTAATATTTTGTGATGATGTCATGATACTTTTAACATGCTGTCCTAACAGTACTGGATGCTGGAGTACAGCGTTTAACGTGTAGTTATTGGTGCTACTGATTCTTCTTAATGCTTTGAATTAGAANGCTGACCGTGGATAACATCGACGTCTTTTGTGAAAAGTCCGTTTTCGATGTGGAGCAAACCCGACGGATTCTACAAAGCGGAGTAGATATGGGCTTGATGATCAACTTCCATGGTGACGAGTTACATCCGATGAGGGCTGCGGAGGTATGAGAATCTGTTTGTCGCCAACCTGTTTTTATAGGTCCCCGCTTCGTTAGTACAAATGGTATTGACTTATTCGATTTCGCTAGTTAGTTATTTATATGTTGCAACCCTATAGATTTGACTAGGCAGTTTTAATAACTTTACAAAGGGCCCAAGTTAGAATTTAAGTCAAGAAATCCAATTTACAATGTTACGTTGAAATATAATGGAAAATTATAAAACCATAGAAGATAAAAAAGCAAACTACATTTTTTCCTGGCGGCAGCTTGGAGCAGAAATGAAGGCACAGGCCATCAGTCACTTAGAAGAAATTTCGGATGACGGTGTCGATGCGATGGCTAAGTCCCAGTCAGTTGCCGTTATTTTACCGACCACTGCGTACATCCTCAGGTTAGTAGTCGCTACAATTTTCCACGCAGCAAACCACACTTCTTGAACCATAATGTTCATGAAACGACATTTGATGTGTCATTTTGTTAAACTTAAAAACGTAGATCTTTAATTTATTTTTCCTCTCATATTATGACCAAACCATTTTACCTTACATAAACTGGCTTGTCATTCTTCGACGAGAAGACCTTAATACAGAGGTCGGCAACCTACAGCGCGCGGGTCAAATACGGCCCACACCTATTCACAAATTCCATTATGAGAAACCACCTTGAAGGAAATTAGAACTGCTTTGCTGTCAAAAATTTTGTTTTTTTTGTTCGAATTTTTTGTTTTTGTTATACACTGTTTCTACGTTAGAATTAATACATAGCTGATAAAGAAGAAAATTTAGTTAGAATATCCTAAACGTTTGTACAACATCAAAAATAGTAAATGGAACGGAATTGTTAGTGGAAAATTAGGTCCGCTTTGACCTTGCTGATTTTGGTTTTAGCCTTGGGAAAGGTTGTTGATCCCTGCCGTAACGACAAATATAGCAATGTTTTTTCCCCGACGTTTCCACTCATATTGATGTTCAAAAGGAAGAAAATATTACTCTTTTTCCTGTTGTTAGATTACGAGCACCGCCCGTTCGAAAAATTATCAACGCAGGAGTTCCAGTTGCTTTGGGTTCCGATTTTAATCCTAACGCATTTTGTCTGAGCATGGTAAGTTTCAAAACATCTCATGTTGCTCCGTGAAAACACATTTATAGTAAACCCGGAGCAGGTTTAGACTTGGTGAAGACAAAAGCTGTATAAAACCACTTCTCTTTAATTACGCCAACTGGAACCAGAAAGTTTGGAAATACACATATCCTTGAAATATACGACAAAATATTAGGTTTCAAGTTTCGTTAACATGCATGTAAGATAAAGTTGACATATACATGAAAAAATTAATTTTAAAAATTGATTTAAACAGTTTACATATTGGTTTTCAGATCCCTACATCTGTGAGCCCCACACTATAGCTGATTAGTTTAAACCTAAATCTGCTACTGGTTAAACATCAATGATTTTCAGCCGACAGTGATGCACCTGGCTTGCGTGAACTTCAAGATGACTATGGAGGAAGCTCTGATCGCTTCAACGATTAATGCAGCCGCGGCACTGGGGAAGTCCCAAACACATGGAAGTATCGAAGTTGGGAAAAGAGCGAATCTGTTGCTTGTCAAGGCGAACAGGTGCTATAATTTAAACCACCTTGCTACAAAAACGCAAAAGCTAGTGCAGCTTTCCTACAATAAACGAATAAAGAAAATCAAAAGAGGTTTATACCCAACCAACGTTGGTTACCTCCGCCTATTGAAGCTAAATTAAAGAAAATAGGTTGAATAACAAATAAACAAGAACAAAATAGAAAAAAAGATGTCATTAGTCTTGTTAATATTCTAATTTTCGAGGGTTCGGAAGGGGGCCAAAACCGGTGGGGAAGTAAGAAAATCATTTTTCGATTTTGGGAGGTCAAAAAATCGAAGAAAATTTCCGTTTTGGGGCGGTTTTCGACGGAATATTCCACTTTCAAACCGGTTTGAACCGGTTTTGGCCTCCTACCGAACCTCCAAACCGGTTTAAACCGGAATCGGAAACATAAAATTTTGACCCGATTTTCGAAAAAACACCAAGGCTATAGCCTTGCTCATTTTTCGATTTTNGTATTTCTGATCTAATTTTCTACATTTAGGATTCTGGAAGCGGAGGCGGACGGCCACCGCAAGATGTGGGAGGAAGAAGTGAAGTTGAGATCCAAACTTAACGTCCAATACGCGAGAGCCGACAAAGAGCGCAACGACGCCATCTCGCGGTTGGAATCCACGCGGTCGAAATATTCGCGCGCCGCCGAGCAGAGTAAAGCGTACAAGAGCAAGCTGGACTTGCAAAAGCGACATCGCTCCAAGCTCGAGGATCAGCTTGAGACGTACAGGTTGGTTTTGATGGGTTTTGGTGGTTGCCGTGGAGATTAGGTGATGTGTGTTATGATTGGTTTGTAATATTTTGTGATGATGTCATGATACTTTTAACATGCTGTCCTAACAGTACTGGATGCTGGAGTACAGCGTTTAACGTGTAGTTATTGGTGCTACTGATTCTTCTTAATGCTTTGAATTAGAATTTTGTAGATGTTAGAAATTGATTTGAGATGGATATTAGAAGTTGTCATATTTGATGAGTGTCTAATTTGCTGTCGTAACGTTTTAGCTATTAACGTTGTTTGACAAATATTTTGCAATTGTCTATGTCGTCATACAAAAAAATCGGGGACCCAATTAAAAACAAAACCCAAATCAAGACACCTCACACTGATATATGTTTCCGTCCAATGACCGCAGCGAAATCGCACGGAAGGCGCGCTTCCAATCCGAAAGCTCCGAATCCGAGTTCGAGCTGCGCCTGTCGCAAGCTTCCGACGACTTTTGCGCCGAGCGGCGTCGCTTGAACGACACGATTGGCCAGCTTCAGGGTCACGTGACCTCGCTCACTAAAAAACTAAGGGAGGAGGCGAGAGCGAGGAGCGGCGCGGAGAGAGAGATGGAGCGATTGGCCGATACTTCGAGAACGTGAGGGAATTAATTTGCATGGCCGTCTGGCGGTGTGGCGATGTTTGATGGGCTGTCAGGTCTAAAGTTCCCAGCTTAAACAGCCTCACGCCCCAACAAAACAATTTTGGGTGTTTTTAAGTTATGTGTGTTTTGCTTTGTGTCAAAAAAATTGTATCGTCCAAACCCTAATTCGGTTCTCAACCGGTGAGAAATTCCCCACGGGAAGGAAATTTTCTTCAAAAAAATTGTAGTAATGAATATTACAGTCTAAAAAGTTTACCACTTGTAAGAGGTGATTTTAACTTAACGATTTGTTTGTTTAATGTGGCGTGCCAGACGATTTTTGCCCTAGGAACTGGGTCAATGTCAGGAAAATTGCGATGAAGGAGGCCTAATTGTTTGGTTGTGCGAAAAGCACTACACCGACCCGCGCGCCGCGTGTTATGACGTCACAGCGGGGATGTAATCTTTTTTGTCTTGCCCCATTTGAGCCATGTCAAATATATGACTATGACTCCCAAACTTTTTAGTGCACTATGGGCCCTTTTGACGATTTGGCGGAAAGCTGCAGACCACAACAAGTTAATACTGTTACGTACAACGTCTTTATTCGTTCGTTCACATGAAACATGTTTGTTCATATGAACCAGATTTTGTGATACCTTGTAGCCTAATTTCGAATTACGCTTAATTAGTTAGTAGACACTTAGTAGTAGTAGACACGCCACTAGATGTCGCCACACCGCCTGTACGAGTAACAAATAAGTGAAAAATGGTGTTCAACCCCCAGTTTTTACTTTTGTTATTTGATTGCTTCGTTTACCTGTGTAGTGCAGATTTGATTTGTTTTGTTTTAATCATATAACACGTAGCGTAGAATCTTGAGGTTTTAAAATTGTTATAAATCTGTTTTTTTTGCATCGTAACTGTTTTGNGTTTTAAAATTGTTATAAATCTGTTTTTTTTGCATCGTAACTGTTTTGATTATTATATTTTTCGTGACTTTTCGGTTTTTCATTTTCGTATTTTTTCTTTGTTCAGTAGCGACGCTTCGGTGGCGGAGGTGGAAAGAGAGCGAGATTTGCTTCGAAAGGAAGTCGAGCGTTTAAGGCGATCCGGACCCGCAGAGTCAGGCGCGTCGCCGGAACAAATCAACGCCATGGTCAACTCCAAGTTAAACAGCAAACTCGGCCAAGTCAACAATTTCCTTGAGGTCAGTTATCTTCATGTTCAACCTCGTTTTGCTCGGCCAAGGCACGCCAAATTAGTCGTTCGCTGTTCAGCCGCACGTTTAATACAGGAATCGGCAACCTTTCCCGAGCCGCGGGCTTAGATAATTGGTAACTAAATTTTGTGTTCATAATATAAACACAAAATTGTTTTTTTTTTGACAGCACAACAGTGTAATATCTCTTAGGGTAGTAAGTAGGAAATTTGTAAAGACGCTGGAGGCCGGATGATTTTGCTTGGCATGCCAGATTTGGCCCGCGGAAACGTTTTTTATCACTTTCTGTCTTTGGCGATTATTGTTCATCTTCGGATAAAAACTAACCCATCTTGTTCTCTACAGGAACAGGCCGCTGCTCACGATATTTTAGAACGAATGCGAGTGGAGAACGAGGAAAAGCGGGTTGCCGAAGCGAACGAGAGAGCTTTCGCGCTCGAACAGGAACTTCAACTTGTCAAGTCGAAGATGGGAAACTCTAGTGGTCCGGATAGCGAGAGGAGAAGGAGAGAGTTACAGGACAGTGTGAGAGAAAACATCAAGTTGCAGGAAGAATTACAGAGGTTGGTGCTTTGTTTCAGATGGGTCAGCCATTTTGTGACAGATTGTGTGTAGAGCGACTTACTTTAAATACCTGATGAGACACCGAAATGCCTCTTGACAGTTTTTGTGACTTGTTTAATGTTTACTTTACCGGTTGGTCCTTGGGCCTGCTACAGGTTTTAAAGAAATCCCGAAAACATTGTAATCAAATTTGAGTCTGTTTTGAAATAAACTGAAACTAAACAAACGTACGTCAGTACATAGCCCTTTTTTGAATAATTACTGGATTCTATTTTGAACTAAAAATTGTAGAATTTTTTGGTAGCTACACGTTCGGAGTGTGTAAGGGGTCGATCAAGTTTTGTTTTATTAAGTTTATGGAAGTGTATTGTCTACTTTTATTTTAATCACAGGGTACTATCAATCAATTAGTAGTTTTTTCCGCCAGAATTTTTAGTTGTGTGGCGAAGAGGCATCGAATAACCACTAGGGTTTTTAATTTAAGTAACGAAAGGAGAGAAAAATGATTCAAAAAATTACAGTAGAGCACACTTGAGAAAAACAAACAACTAACAAAAAGAAAACAATGAATCGAAACAACTTGTTTCCACAGGACGAAACTCGATCTTGAGAAGCAAAAGATGCAGGTTGACCACGAACAGAAGAAATATCAGAACCTCTACGCGAGTGTGCTGAGTGGGACGATGGCCGGTAAAGTCGGTAGTGGGTCACTCCCCCTCAATCACACGATGACGTCAACGAAGGGACTCTCGCCGCAAAAGTCACATGATCATATCATGATGACGTCCACGCCGCGTAGGGAACTATCCGAGCCGATTTTGTCTCACGTAAGTTGTTGTTACGTTTCACTGCATTGGCATATAATCAAGCCAGCTTCAAGTACATTTTAATATAATTCCAGAATATTTTAACAGTTGTATTTCTCTTCTTTGCCGCCGTCTCATAACCCCTTGTAATGGCGGTGTAAGTGTAGCGCGTTTAAGCAATTGCGGCCTTCACTTGTTTGCGCTTATAGCGACCTGATTTTGCGACACTATCTCCGGCTTGTTTTTGTGCTGTTGTATTGTGTCGTTACTATTTCTTTCGCCAATCGAAAAACTCAACAAAAGTTTAATGCGTAAATACGGATCGCGATGCTCCCCAAAATTTGTAAATAGGCATAAGTCAGATTATTTTAGGTAGTTGCATGTATATTCGGATTTTGTGTTGTGGTACCGCTGTATCCAGCTTATTAGAGCCAGCCCTAAATTTGCCGAGACTTCTTGAGCTTATCTGTTCGCGATGATTTACCGTTGGGTTGTTGCATTTAAATACCTTTTCAGCCAATCTCCATGCTTTAAAGTCCCTTGCATTTGTTTTTGTGAAGTTGTTTTCACTTATTTTTTTCAGCTTCGCAACAAACTGGACGTAAGCCTTGCTCAGCGCCTCAGTGAGTCTCGTCTGCAGAGAACCGGTTCGCCGTCCAGCGATGGATCCGGTTCGAACCAGCGCAGACCGGATCGCGCCGCTTCCAACGAATACATGTCATTCCTGCTGACGTGAGATGCATGTTGGCTTCATGCACTTTTTGTTCACTTTTCTTCAGCCCTTTGCACTTCGGGCTCGCCTGGCGACACCAGCCACCGTTTTATGAGTTGCATCAGTTTGTTGCAGACTCTGTTAGTTCAGCTCCTGTTTCGTTTCTGATAAGAAGCCAGGTTCACATCGGTATTGGCTTACATTTTTAAGGCCAGTGTCACAATGGTTTTTGTGCTGGAATATTAAGACTGTAAGCAGCAAGGCACTTATTTACCACAGATACTATTTTCACCCGGTACCTGCGATACTGGGTTAAAAAAATTGGGGTTAAAATTGATTTTAAACGTGTTTCACTTATTCACAAATTGTTAGTTGTTAGAAAGAAGGTGTACTGGAACACATGTTAGGATGGNCCAAGTGGTTAAATGCGCCACGCTAAATCAACAACCACGTCAGTCTGATGTCCTAAGTGCTGTACGCCCAACAACCCAATGATGTTTCCTTTTGCAGATTCGCGGTGTAAGTTGCTTAGGGTAGAAAACTGCAATGAAACTGTTAATGAGGTCGGCAAGTCAAGTGGTGCAAGTATGCAACAAGAATCAAATTGCCATAACGGGCAACGCAATGAAAAACGTAGCTGTGGTGAACGCCGAGAGTGAAGGCCTGAGCATTGCCGTTGACAAGTAAGTGGTTTGCAGTTACTGTTTTTGCATGCTTGCATTTAAATGTAAACCGCGTCTGCTGTAGAGTGAAAAGGAGCTTAAAGAGAGTTCATCGTGGCGTTAATACAGTTTGTAATTCTTTATTGAGTTATCACCTTATCATATCATTACTTTAGATTTTAAATGCCTTGAAACTTGGCAAGTTTGGTATAATCAGTATAGTTTACGACATTGCTTAAACCTTGTCTCTTATTAGAAATTACATAAATGACATTGTTGCTGCAGCGCGTTTAACCTTGATTCGCCAATTAGGTCCTTCTCAATTTTCGCCCCTTAAAACGTCCTCACGTTGCGCAGCTATTTCTGGCCTAGTAATTGTTTTAGTGCTATTTGGTCGCCATGATTTCTTTCACCAGCTTTGAGTTTCTTTAGTATTGCATATTTTTTACTGATAAAGAAGTATAAGGTTAGCTGTAGTGACCTGGAACCGTGGTTCTCAACTGCGACGCCCTAATGCGTCGTTTTAAATTTTCAAGGCCGTCGCACAATAGTTCAATTTCGTGGCTAAACTGTTGTTGTATCAATAAATACAACTTTGATACTAAGTCTGTGGAATTTTTTATCGCTGGTGCGTCGAATGTCGAACTAACTTTTCCAAAGGCGCCATACCGAAAAAAGTTTGAGAAACACTTGTTTGGAGTTATACTCGAGTGACATATAATAAATGTTGCCTACCCTTAGTGCTGGCAACATCGCGGGATTCGGAAAGGACTCGGAGATTGCGGAGAAGTTCAAGCACGAATCCTTTGATCACGTGATCGACGCCACGGGCTGCTGCGTCCTCCCAGGTCTGGTTGATGCTCACACTCACCCGGTATGGGCAGGCGACCGGGTCCATGAGTTTGCGATGAAACTGGCCGGGGCAACGTACATGGATGTCCATGAGGTGAGTTAGATAATTGTTAATATTTCAGCATAATCGTTTTGTGTCTTTATGTTTCTTTTTTGTTCTCGCTGGGCGATAAAACGGGGGTTTCCCAACTGGGGTGCCGTTTTTAAGCCTCGGGGTGCCGCGACAAATTTGCTATAATTGTTTTTCTATTGAGATAAGTATTACCAGTTAATACGGTGAATAATGCTTGCAAAGTGGACTGACTTATACCTTATGAATAAACTGCAAAAAGACAGTTTGCTTAATGTTGGTCTTTGAGGGCTGCTATGGGTGCCGCGATTCATAAGTTTTTGGAAACTTGTGCTTCGGCAAACGTCGTTTCATTTTGTTAACATTGCTTTTCAGGCTGGCGGAGGAATTCATTTTACAGTTGATCACACAAGAAAAGCAAGTCAAGAGGAATTATGCCGCACTTTTAAGGAACGTTTAAAACGGTAGGGGTGGGGATAATGCCATCGCTGGTAAACAGTTATATTATACACCAGTGCTACAATGACTTCGAAATCGAATTAATTTTTTTTTCTAAAAGACTTAACACGTAGCCAAAAACCCTACAAATTTCTGCAAGTAAATGACTTCGCTTGGTTTCAACCATCAGTCGCAAGACAAAGATATGGTAATAAAAGCATCCTTGCGTTTTCATTAAGATACCAACATATCCTTTTCAGTATGATCAGATGCGGGACAACACTGGTAGAATGCAAAAGCGGATATGGATTGGACGTCGAGAGCGAATTGAAGATGTTGCGAGTGATTGAAGATGCTCGAAGAGATAGCTCCATAAAAGTCGACATTTCTACCACTTTCTGTGGGGCACACGCTGTACCCAGGTATACATATACACACACGTACCAATTCCGTCTTCAAGTGACCATTCTGTAATCATTTGTTTCATTTTTTACGGTCTGAACGTTGTTTAATTTGCGATCTGCTGACTTTTAGGCAAAAACGCTTAAGTTCCTTGCTAAGAAAAAATCAAGAGGGTGAATAGGTTTTACAAACATCAGTCTTGCTCGAGTAATCCCGGTTTCAAATAGTCCCAGTATAAAGAAACAAGTCAGTACTTGTGTGTAAAACACTTTCCGAGTTTCCACAAACGCTGTTGTCATCATCAGGAATGACTTGGAAAAGCGGCGCAAAGTTACTCGCCGCAGTTAAAGCGTTTGTCAAAACGTAGAAAATGTTT
>QXVZ01029586.1:0-22250 GCA_008931825.1 Phallusia fumigata
GCAAAAGCTTGATGCAAGAGAAAAAGTGGTTTATTTAAATTCGGCGAAAAACTTTCTGTTTGTGGTATTTGAGAATAGTCACAACTGAACGTGCGTAAAACGTGCCACAGTGCTGGCAAACCAACTTCAAAGTACAGAGATAATATGTCACAACTGCGTCACCTGTTCGGCGATAACGTTTGCAGACGTCCAACGCAACGCCCACACCACAACCAGAAACCGCTCTCACGCGGCCGTCTAGCGGATGTTGCTAAGTTCGTTTTCTAGCGTCTGACGGCTGTAAACGACCAAGTTCGCGATGCAAGGTCGCAGCCATCGACGCCAAACGAACAGACAGGCGCCCGTTGCCTAAGCTCGCGAAAAGCGAAGAACATCGGTGGCGGAAGCGACTTTATGCCGGCGACCGCCTGCTACCGGGACGTTTTTTGTTTGTTGGTTCACCACAAACTTTCGAAAACTACACTTGGTGTGGCGATGACCTCGACCCCCAGATCCGGGCGCTGATCTTTTCCCTGAAATGGGTCGATCGGAGCAGCGCAAGCGACAGAGCGGGCCGTCAGCGGTCCTTCGACGGCCCAACAGCTAATAACGCTTTATGTGTTTGGTTTTGGCAGAGTTTCGTCGAGACGAAGACCTCCTCTACTTCCGAAACGTATTAGGGTCGAGATTTGTGGCGCTTATCACGTTACTGCTAAGCAAAGTGCAAAGCTCTCGCCAACCAATGACGCGTCACGCTCGCTGCAGCAAGACTACACCTGCCATAACTGAATTGAAGCAAAAAATTTAACCCTCTTTGACCTTGCTAAAAACATTGTGTTTGTGGTGTTTAAACATTGATATATCCAAACGTTCACATACCGAGTCTTGTGAACTGTTGTGAACGATCATCACATGCTGTCATTTCTACTTTTTAAGTAGATCGCTGACTGATAAATCAGACGGCATTCTGTTTTTTCTCCCCCGCTAGAAGGTGCAAATGCGTGGGCAAAAGCTCCGACACTTGCGTCTTCCTGCGCAAGAGAGGCCTAATGCTGGAGCACAAGGCTACAGCACCGCGGCCTCCTTTGCCCGAGAGGAGCAGAGCTGCGCAAAGCTTACCAGCAGGAGAACGTACTTGCGACCAATGACAAAAAAGCTTAACGAAGGATAAAAATTGGTGTATTTATATTCCGCTAAAAAACTTTCTGTTTGTGGTATTTACAAATAGTCTCAACTAAACGTGCATGAAACGTGCCACAGTCCCGGCAAACCAATTTAAAAGAACAGCGACAATATGTCACAACGGTGCCACCAGTTCGGCGATAACGTTTACAAACGTCCAATGCAACGCCCACACCACAACTGGACACCGCTCTCACGCGGCCGTCTAGCGGATGTTGCTCAGTTCGTTTTTCAGCTTCGACAGCCTGTAAACGACCAAGTGCACCAGGCAAGGTCGCAGCCATCGACGTCAAACGAACAGGCGCCCGTAATCTTTGTGTTGTTTATAAATTTTGTACCTAAATTGTGATAGATGTCTTTCGTTTGTGTCGTAATTAATATCTATCGTTATAATTCGAGATTTGTCACGTGACCTCGCTAAAACAAATCCAACCACACATAAGTTTCGCCCGCTTATTCATTTCATTACATGTTCAATTATTATTGTGTTATTTATGTTTATTGCCTACATTGTTTCGAGGCTATATATGATGAGATTCGCGAAATATTATCAGTCGGACTTACAACTTCCTGTTCTTGGTAAAAACTTGACAAACATGCAAGGCTTTTTGATGTTTTATTGCTGGTCTGAAGTTTGTAAATATATCGGTAGCTTAACATGCTATTACGGTATAAGAGAACAAGTACAATAAACCAACAACGAAATTTTCAATGCCACGGACAAGTCAACATTTGATAATTGCACATTCATGAAAAAGTCACAATATCACAAAGAACTGGTGGTACGTTTTTCATTATTCAACACAGCAGAACTTTTGATGTTTGCTATTTCGGCTTTATTGTTAAGGTTGATAAGAAAATAACTTTTACCGGGTTAGAAAGATGAAAATAGAACAATATGCACCAATTTCTGCACCGCAAAACAAACGTAAACCTGGTTTTGCAATTAGGCAGCGAAGTAGGCGTCAGCTAATTTAAAACCATAAATAGCACTGACGAGGTAACGTCACCTTGAAACTGCGTCATCCATGCAATACAGTCTGTTGCATTTGATAGATTTGGATGGGGCAAATTTAGCAAGACTGTTTTTCGAATTGGGGGAAAAAAGAAAAAGATTTTAATGAGAAACACCGCTAACTGTTAAGCATAAGGGTAATTGAAAAACAGACAGATCTGTGTTTGACTTTTTCGAAACTACAAATATACAAAATCATGTCAAACAACCGAAAATCTACTTTTGTATGTTTGTAGCATTATTAGCTTGTCAGCTCAATAACATGAAAAAATAAGATTTTCGTAAAATTGCTTCACCCTTCACAACTAGAAGGGTGGCTTAGCATATATAGACATTCTACATACACTATTACGCGATATTAAAAGAGGATATATTCCACACATTATATTACATTGGGTCTTATAGTTACCTGGCTATCTATGACATTATTGTTTCTGCTGGCAGAAACGCATGGGTCCCCACACATGCAAAGTTCTACATATTGCGTTTTTCAGAAAACATGTCAAGGCTATAGACATAAACAAAGCAATCAGTGCACCACAAAGACATGTTCTACAAACTGTCCAAGTTACATCAAGTTTGGACATTGTTTAATAATATTACACATTTTAGGGGGCTAGTGGGGTAACTGCTGGGCTATAGGGTAAAAAAAATTAATTATTGCACCACAATGACATGTTATACAAACTGCCGAAATTTCATCTAATTCAGAGATCGTTTAGGTATTTGCCCCATATTAGGGGGCTAGTGGGGTAAGTACTGGGGCTGTAGAGTAAAAAACCCTAATAATCGCACCACAATGACATGTTATGCAAACTGTCCGAATTTCATCTAATTCGGAGATTGTTTAAGTATTTGCCCCATTTTAGGGGGCTAGTGGGGTAAATGCTGGGGCTGTAGAGTAAAAAACCCTAATAATCGCACCACAATGACATGTTATGCAAACTGTCCGAATTTCATCTAATTCGGAGATTGTTTAAGTATTTGCCCCATTTTAGGGGGCTAGTGGGGTAAATGCTGGGGCTGTAGAGTAAAAAACCCTAATAATCGCACCACAATGACATGTTATGCAAACTGTCCGAATTTCATCTAATTCGGAGATTGTTTAAGTATTTGCCCCATTTTAGGGGGCTAGTGGGGTAAATGCTGGGGCTGTAGAGTAAAAAACCCTAATAATCGCACCACAATGACATGTTATGCAAACTGTCCGAATTTCATCTAATTCAGTGATCGTTTAGGTATTTGCCCCATATTAGGGGGCTAGTGGGGTAAGTACTGGGGCTGTAGAGTAAAAAACCCTAATAATCGCACCACAATGACATGTTATGCAAACTGTCCGAATTTCATCTAATTCGGAGATTGTTTAAGTATTTGCCCCATTTTAGGGGGCTAGTGGGGTAAATGCTGGGGCTGTAAGGTAAAGAACGTTAAATATTGCACCACAATGACATGTTATACAAACTGTCCAAATTTCATCCAATTCAGACATTGTTTAACAATTTGACCCATTTTAGGGGGCTAGTGGGGTAACTACTGGGGCTATAGGGTAAAAACATTAATTATTGCATGACAATAACATGTTAAACAAACTGTCCAAATTTCATCCAATTCGGAGATCGTTTAACTATTTGCCCCATTTTGGGGGGCTAGTGGGGTAACCGTTGGGATATGGGGTCAAACAACACTAATGACACAACTCCATGACCATATCTACCAACAGTAAAAGTTTCATCCAAATCCGCCAAACATTTGATGCCAAAGTGCATAAACATAGTGCAAGGAAATATTTCACCCTTTTGGGGGCTAGCGGGGTAACCCTTGGGGCTAAGAAGTCAATCGAAATGAATGGCACATCTCCATGACCATATCTACCAGCTGTGAAAGTTTCATCCAAATCCATCAAACATTTCATGCCAAAAGTGCATGGACAAGCTTCAGGGCAGAAAAAAGAAAAAAAAAAGAAAAAAAACAAAAACAAACAGAGTGAAATCAATATGTGTCCCCTTTCAGGAAGGGGACCCATAATTAACGTGTTACCATTTCCTAATGTGGCTTGCTACATCCTCTAATGTCACCTACGGGCTACAAAGACACGTTGGTGAGACCTAGATCAATATATAATTACTTTCGGGTTCGTAACAATGCTAAAGTCAAATTAGGATTCTGTAACTTGAAAATTCAAAGGGGTCTTTCGCTCGCCTCCACCGGCGACGCCATTGGGTGTACGACTTAAAAATCTTTAAAAAGGACATTTTTCAAACCAATGGCGACGTGACAATGCTGCTAACTACTGGATGCTTTGCGATTCAGTTGTGAACAAATTGTTTTTCTTGTCAGATCCGCTGATTGCTGCTCCTTTCGTTCTTCGCTTGCTCCGTTTCTGTTGCCTTTGAACCGGTTTCAACGTTGGGCTGCCAGGACTTGCTGCAAAACATAACGAACTTAACGTTTTCGTTTGAGTTGCAAAAGTAATTGGACTGAATTATTCGTCGCAAACAGGAAAAAAAACGGTATAGGACACATTTTTTTAAGCGCAGAAGCAATACACAAACATTAATAATTTCGAATTTATATCTACTAAAAAACTGATGTTGTTGTAGGTAAGTTTGTAAAAAGTCTAGTTGAAAGCAGCAATACTGCAAATAACGTTGCCCTAAAACATAATGCCTTGTTTGTTTTGTAATTGGCGAAATCAAGTAAACCTTATTAAATAAAGTAAGATCATGACTAGGGTAAAACAACCCAAAAAAAATTACTATTTTTTTCGATAACTCACCTTCTTCCCTTTCCAGCAGCAGGTGGTTAACCATCACAGGCACTCTGTTGTGTTGAGAAGGAAGCATGAATCGAATCTTGTCTTGAAGTGACTTTGGCTCAACTGTAAGAATATAGTCATGTTACTAGTACAAAATTTTACCTGGCTTTAAAGAAAACACAATAGAAAAAAGAAAATCATAAATTAATCTGGAGCAGGCATTACTAAACTTTTGTTCATTGGCACCCTTACATTTTTCCAGAAGAGCATTCACCCAAATTGTTTTGTTACAAAACAAACCCATATAGGGTGCACGTTCCCTGGTTTGAGACCCCTAATCTAGATGCTGCAACTTAAAAAAAAAATTAACCTGCCAATGGACAAATTTTGTCATCTTTCAGTAGCAAAATAATAAGATGTAACTATTAATCGTTCCTTTGGTAAATAGTTACCTATGTATATTTGCAAGTCTTAAATGGGAATAAAGTTCGTCTCAAATTAATCTGACTGAAATCTACAACTGCTATGATTCCAAACAAAAAAACTGGAAGGATGTAAAAATTTCAGTGGTGCATCTAAAATTAAAAGTGGAAAAATTGGTGCACAGTGTGCAGAAGGTGGGTTATCGCGCCCTCTTTGAACAAATTCCCTAAAACCCCATAATTACCAAACATACTATTCAGCATATGGGGCACTTAAACCCTCCAATTCTTGAAAGCCCATACAAAACATACAACATTTCGTTAGCAAAGCAGATACAAACCAGGTTTGGCATAGACCAGATAGCCGAGACCCAATAGTCATGTATTGGAGTTTGAATGCAGATATATCAGTTGACATTTGTTCTGGCATCATAGTGTGGCTCGCTGGTTGCCTATCAGCAATCGGTCACTGGTTGCCAACTCAAGGTTTAGCTTCGTATGACTTGAAACAAAAACAATTTTGGTTGCCAATAGTACTTTAAGCAAGGTACTTTTCATACATTAATCAACCACAGTTGAGAAAATTGTGGCACACAAAATGTACAGTAGAGCTGTTTTGGAACTTAACTTTTTATTGTATAGTGTATATTTCCATAATTGTTGTTTAAGTTGGACAAACAAACTAATGGTGCTTATTACCTTTCTTTTAGTGAATTGCAGGAGGATAAACATTGGATACAAGACCAGTGAGGCAGAAGAATGAAGGATCGTATTCATCCACATCCTGTAACCAAATGTCATTATCAACCCCATGTGCAATTGATCAGCAATCTAATCATAAATCTTCAATCTAAGTATTGGTTTGTTTTAGAAATACAGAAGTTATCGTGATGGATAAACAGATTGCTGTTATTAATGTTCATTCAAAACACTATTGTACTTGTTTAGCTGCCAAGAAACAAGTTTGCAAAGTTGCTAGCATGACTGCCATGTGTTTGCAATACAATCAATATAAAACAACCCAATAGAATAGACAAAAAAACTATTCATGATCATATGTTGTTTCATTCACAAGCATAAAAACAAACTACATCAGAAGCCAGTTCATAAATTCCTAAATCCTGACACCAAATAGTTGACCTATGGCCGAATTCAATTCTACTTGTATATGAACAATTGTGTCAGCTCTGAAGCAATATGTCATTTATGCACCAGGATTTTACCTGGAAGCCTTTGCTTCCTTGTTCTCCGCAACAAATGGTGTAAAGTTGTACGTGTATTTCTCCTGAAACTACACCAAGAGTGTTGAGGGGAAACTGGAGATCTTGTCTGACATTCGAATAAGTTCGCCACTTTCAACCAACTTTCCATGCAAAGCTTTCTTACATCATTTCCAACATGTCACAGTAAAAATTCTTCAGCTGACTGAGTTTCTTCATTTTTCCTGTGAGATGTTTGTAAAAACTGATTACTTCATTAATTACTGTTTTTTAGAACATTGACAATAAATGGTTATAGCATATAAGTGGTGCAGTGTGAACCTGAAAAGCTAGAACAAGAAAATAGCAATTTTTTCTGTTTTACAAACTACTACTTTCCATCAGACATTGCATATTCAGATACTGGTTATACAGAAAGCATTAGGTAGTACTAGCCTTGTTACAACAATGGTTTAACATTTGCCAAGTTGATAATATGTTAAAGGCTGTTAGTGTTTTATCAGTGAAAACTTTACACTTTTGTATGTTACACACCCTACATAGAGTACAGTTAGTTGTATTGTAGCTGTTGTAAGTAAGATAAGCAACAATGCTTTATATGTGCATTTAGGTAATGGTCTAATGTACAGGATAATTGAAGATAGAGTTTGTAAAGTGGTACACAATGAAACTACGCCTACTCTTTTGTGTGGAAACCTTACGTACTCTCCAAGTTTCCCCAAACTGCCAAGACAATCCTCAGCAGAAATTTGTAAAAAAATATAGTTTGGCCGATTGCCCATTTCATTTGCAAAGCAGGCCAACAAGCTGTTATGCAGCAAATACATGACTGCAAATGAAAATGTCAAACTTAAATCTAGGGTTATCTAGAAAGTTTTTTTTATGACATGATCTGCAGGCCGAAATGCATGGGTACCCATATAGGAGGCAGATTGTGACGTCACAATTCTTATACAACAGCAGGAGTCACAGAATCCCATGCACCTAACAGAACCTTATTTAACAACTCCTTAGCTGGGTATTAATTTCCCTCATAAAAACTCATCATTACATGTAAAATGCCACAGCAACTTTGCATGCATAGTTTTGCCACCTTATGAACAAGCTTGGTAAGTTTCTGTTCTGTGCAAATACTGGCGAATTTGTACAAGATTGCAACAAACACATCGAAAAATCCAAGGATATATTTCCTACTTTATTTTACATTGGGTCTTGCAGTTACCTGAGCTTTTTATGACATGATTGTTTCTGCTGGCAGAAACGCATAGGTCCCCACACATGCGAAGTAGTACGTTATGTGTTTTTTTCTGGATACATGTTAGGCTTTAGGTATAAATATAGCAATCAGTGCACTAAAATGACATGTTCTACAAACTGTCCAAGTTACATCCAGTTTGGACATAGTTTAAACATTGGGGGGCCCTATGGTAAAACACAGCAACCCTATGGTTACCCTATGGTAAAACATTTGTTCTTTTATCATTATATTACTGGGTCTATGCTCAATTTCTGGATACAGTTACCACGCTACTTCAATACTGATAGACAAAACCAAGCTAATAAACAGAAATGTTGCAAAGTAAAGAATCAGCTGTGCAGCCGCCACCTTTGAAGACCACCTTACTAAGGGACAATGGCACTTGACCCAACAATTGCAATAGCTGATTACTATCAGAACAGGCAATTGCAGCTTTCACCCTAAAAACCTTGCATCCATTACCAGCTATCTGTATTTTGGCATCAATGTACTCACTAGCGGGGCACATAAATTGACCCAAGTGTAACAATGCTTGAAATGCTTCATGGGATGCACAAAAAGACCTGGTGGGCCGTGTGTTTGAGACCCCTGCATTAGGGGGGAAAAAAGGGAGAGAAATTCAAGTTTTTGTTTACTTTTTGCCAGAATATATCAATTTTAAACTGGATTTATCCAGTTTAGCCTTCTTCCGAATATTCTAACTGGTTTAAACCAAAATGGAAACATAAAATTTTAAACTGAATAAAAGGAAAACTGTCAAGGTTACACACGACTTGATCATATTCTTTATGTCTTGAGTCAAAACATCTAAGGCAGTTTAGGCTTTTTTGTCAGTATTGCTGGAATATTCCAGTTTCAAATCGATTTTTAGCCATTTTGACCTTTTGCCAAACTACCAAACCCATATAAACTGAAAATTGGAAACATAAAATTTTGATTTTCTAAAGGCATGTGGCCCTGCTCTCAAAAGTCAAAATCATTGGCCTTCTAACCAAATTTTTAAACTAATTGAAACTAAAATTTGGAACACTTTTTTTACCAAAAACCCAAGCTATAGCCTTGCTAATTCTTTGTTTTGGGGATCAAAACATTTTTAGGGAAATTCATGTTTTGGGAATGTTTTCATAGAATTTTTAAGTTTCAAAACCATTTCAGCATTCTACAGAACTGCCATACTGGTTTAAAGCAAAATTTGGGGCATACATTTTTGACCCCATTTTTTTAACCAAACAAGGCTGCACTAAAATTACGTTTTTAGGGCATGGAAAAAGACTGGTTTTGGTTTTCTACCGAACCACCATACTGGTTCAAACTGAAGGCAAAAATGACAACCAGGTAATGTTTAAGTCAGTGGGTTCCAAAAGGGGTTGCAGGAAGGTTTTCTGGGGGTCGCAACAAGTATGTGATATTTTTACAACTTTTTATAACCCAAAGGTTACAACTGGTTTGGCCTCACCACCTGTCTTGTCAGGTAAGATAAGCAGTTATGTGCCCATAACTAACTACACAGACATTATCATTGAAATGTCACAGTAATTATTGTCATCAACAATGAAATCCTTAGGATAAGGCCATGATGTTGCATAGCCAGTCATTTATTGGAGCAAAAGTGAATGAAAATAAATGATATACTGATTGATCTTGTTGTTAAAAAAAAATGGTTGGTCGGGTCGCAAGATATTTTAAATCATTATAGGGGGTTGCCAGTCAGAAAAGGTTGGGAACCAAGTGAATTCGGTACTCAATATTCAAGTGAAATAAAACTTACACATTACCGTTTCTCAACCCCAAGTCTGCGGACTCACATTCCACCACCTCAAGATATACAACAATATTATCCAACTCTAAACTAAAATTGGTTACACAACACTACCTTTCAGCACTGATAAATTGCTTGTTATCTTACTGCTAAATATTATGATATTTTACATTTTTATGGAGTCATAGACATTTTTAAATGAATGGTCATGCACTGGCAAAAAATGTCAGAGACCTGATAAAGTTTAGAAAAATTGAGAAACACTGGGCTAAGCTAGATGGAAAACTTTTGTAACCTGAGAACTAGGGTTGTTAATAAAAAAAAAACTGCAGATAAGTTTGGTTGCAAATTGTCAGTGCTAGTGTAGTAGTATCAAAATGGGAAATTTTTGGGGGACTTAGCCTATTAAATATCGCTGTTTTCAAATGTTTATGTTTTAGGTGCCTGTGGGACAACCAATGGGTTAACTGTCTAAAGTTACAGTGCACAAGTTCAGATACCTATCTACCATGTGCATCAATTTGAAGAAATGTAAATGACTTTTCTTGACCAAAACATTGAAACAAACTCACTTTAGACAAAAAAAGAAAAGAAAAAAAGATCAAAAACAATATGTGTCCTCTTCATGGAAGGGGGCCCATATATTACTTTGCAATGACTGTAACGTGGACTACTGTTAAGGCTACATTAGCCACACGTGCAACAAAATTTTTATTTGAAAAGATAATTTCGGTAACTGCCCCAAAAAGCCAAAATGGACAAAGTCACAAAACCTACTTCTCAACGAGTTCATCTACTTGTTGGCATTTGGCCTTTTCAAAATCAAGTCGTCTTCCTCGAGATTGTATGGAGAGTCCTCGTCAGTCCTCATCTGAAGATGCTGTCTTTGGATCAAAACAGTAGGATTCGAATTGTGAAATAATTCACAAAAACCTTTATGGGCACTAACAGCCATTTTTATCTTATTCAACCTATGATTTAAACATAATCAAGTACCCACCATCTTGGCTAACAACAAAACTTTTTGCAGTTTATCGTCAGGTGGCGCAAAAATCGAAATTTTGCATAAATTTATCGGCAGCTTGTGGGAAACTTGCTGGCTAAGGGTTTTTCGTAATTTTTCGTTTTGACAGCAACAAGATAAAAAAAGACCTATATATTGTTCAGTAGGTCACCATCTCAAGTTTATGACACAAATAAAAAACAATTTAAAGCTTTCAACTTTTTTAAATGGGATGTAAACATGCCCTACTAAGCACTAAATTTCGATTAAAACGTTTTGAACAAATGCGCATTGCTCGTGATGACATTTGCCGGTACAAGATACGTCACACGAGCGGTAACATGCTATGAGGCCTTTTGTTACTGTTTTCAGGCGGACAAAGTTGACCATGAGTTAGGGTTGCCAACTCTGTTAAGCTACAATAAAGGACATAAAAACTTGAATGATATTTTATCACATCTCGAAAACACAATTTCAATTAATATTTCGATGTGATGATGACATAAAATATTGGCACTACTTTTACAAGTTTTCTCACATAGATTTCTTTTATAACAGACTACAGCTCGATTTTGTGAAGGCCCCATCACTACCTCGTTGTATAATATGCTAGATTTGCTTTGGTCCATCGAGTCGCAGTTAAGAAATTCAATCACAAGTCAAAACGATTTGAAAATAAAGGACAAATGGGGTTATTTCAAAGCTCAATAAAGGACAAGGACAAAAAGAGCTGAATAAAGGATTGTCCTTTGAAATAAAGGACGGTTGGCAACCCTACCATGAGTGGAGAGCAAAGCCGCGAGCGTTTCCATCAACAAAGTCGATGGTAAGTTTTCGTACAAACACTCTCAGTTTGCAGCGTCGCGTTATTTAAAAACATAAAGTACCAATGAATAGTTTATCACGGTAAATGTAGTGTTGATTTGATTGTCGGAAAACAATCAGCAGAATCACTGTGCTACTTTCAAAACAAAATCCGAGACACAGTTTTTTTCAAAAAGAAGTGGCGTTCACCATGTTAAGATTGCACATACACTACGACCCCTCAAACTATATTTTCCGCATATATACCATTTCTATTTATTACATTGGATTTATATTCAATACCCGCTACATTATGACCCTAATTTAATTGGCATTTTCATTTTTAATCGGCAACATTAACGTTTCTGCAAGCATAAACATATGGGTCCCACACTTAAGAGAATGCTAATTATTGGTAGTGTTGTTATTAGGTAGGTGTCGGTTTAAGATTCGGATGGGATTTAAACAAAAAGTAACGACTGCCATTTAGAATACAGACCATATTACTACTAACACTATGCTAATTACAAGTTGTATGCCAAAAGCATGATTATAACCTCATTGCGAGGTGTTGCGTTTACGATAAATACAACTATGAAGTAATAATCTAAACTGACCAAACGTGAGAAACAGCGCTAATATCAAAAACGATTGTATGAAAATCCCGTGACATATTGTCTCCTAACTCGCGACATACCTAAGTTCAGCGAAACGCCCGCCTTGACACCGAATAAATAAGCGTTTATGCGTGAAGTTGCAGCCTGATACCAACTGCTGAGCGTTGCGCCGCTTGTGTCATAAACTCGTCAATCACTCCCTTCGCGTCGCGTCGTTTTGAGTTTGCAACAGAACAGTCAGCTTTAAAACACGGATTTGGGGCTGCAAAGGTAACTACTCAGCCGATCAGGCTGAAAGTTTAACACACTTATAAGAAGCACCCTAAATATCTACATTTTAAATTTCAATACATTTATATTAGTATGTCTAAACTAATGTGCCTGTAAACAAAAAACAAATATATTTGGGGTCAAAAAGTGGTTGAATCCAATTAAAAGTCACAAAATACTACTTTGCGTTGTACTAATATACTTTGCGTTGGACTAAATACTTTACATTGTACTAACCAGAAGAATATAGAGACTTACTTTTAATATTGCTGATTTACAATTTTCACGATTTAGGACGTGTGGGTAAACCGATAGGTGAACTGGGGTCAAAAGTTACAGTGTACCACTTCAGATATCCAACTATCATGCGTAAAAACTTGAAGAAACGATTTTTTCTTAACAAACTGTGGAAACAAACCGTCGTAATTAAAAAAAATGAACCGCATCTGTTTTCATTCAGAACGGGAAATCGTCTTTCATCCCTTGATGGAACCACCGTAATTTTTGTATCAAACACGTTGAATAGCGCAGAAACATGGGAACAAATGGTTTGTTGACAGTCAACATGGAAAGTCGTATGTTGTATTATATTTCAAACGGCTTCTGTTGATGGTAAACACTGGTATTTTGACTGTTTTGTATTTTGTGCTGACTTTCTGGTAAGGTTACAAGTGGTAATCTTTTTCCCGCACGTGTAAGGCCTAGAAGCAAGACAATGTTACTTTCAAACTCTTCCTAGTAAATAGTGCTGTAAAGTACAAATTTAATACCCATCTTAACCATAATCCAGTATGTTCTACGTGATATCCATTCTGTTTCGTAAACAAGAAATTCATCAATAAATTATTGTTTTCACGCAATTAAACAAATGATTCGTTATCATGTATTCATGAAACCATTAGTCTGTGTTCTTGGTACAGTGTGTTGTTTTGACAGATTTTGCGTTGACATTTCATTTAGTAAGTGTAAAAGTGATTACAAAACTTGCTGTGCGACTGTACTGTAAACACAATACAGTATGATATAATAACCAACGTGATAAGGTTTTACACGAAACTTGCTTAATTCTAGGCAGTCACGAAGAAACGCTTGCTGTGCGCTGCACCGCTTAAGTCGCGTCGTGTGGCGTTTATGGCCAAACAATCAAATATTGTTGAAACCACAAAATACATGTTTGCGCAAAGAAACCATGAAAATATTTAGCTTTTACAAACTCAGGCTATCAAACGTTTCAACTACAGACAAAAGCTAGAGGCGATGTAGTGTCGTATTAAGTCAGGGCTTCACTTCTGTTGCTCGAACTTCCCAAGTGCTTTTGTTTTACAAAGTTGAGGAGAAAGGGTAGACGAAAAGCGAAAAAATAATAGATTGTATAAAATGGTTAGCATTTGCTTTTGTCGCCATCACAAAGTGTTAAGATAGGTGGTGCTAAAAAAATGTTTGTATATTTAAGCTTTATACGTGCATTAACGTCAAAAATTAAAAACAGTCATCATGCCATGTGAAAGTGATCTAGCAAACCAGTTAAAGAAACAATGTTATCCAAATGGAGTGGAAATTGACCCTAAAGTTTCGGCGAAAACTTTGCATCAGTTGGGACATGTGTACAAAGAAAAGAGCCGAGATAAGATTAGTCTCATTCAGAGTGTTGCTTTGATGACATCAGCTGTGTTGCGGCAGCCTGACAATGTCAGTGATGTGAAGAAAGATCTTGATGACGTATGCATGCATATTATGACGTTGGCAGATGCATCAAATCCAGATGCAGAGCTGGTGAAAAAAGCTGTCGCCGAAACCAAAGCAGAAATTCAAACATTACGTGAAAATACAAAAGAGAAACTTTTAGAGTTGAAACCGATGTCAGATGACGTAAAGGGAGATGAACTTGATGCAATTAGAAGGCAGAGAGTTGAACAAGTTAGAGAAATACAGGATGGCGTTACTGAAGCATACAAAGACGTAATGAGACTTATTGCCGAACATACAGCTCACATATTCGGTGAACTACCTTGTAAATTTGCTTTGTTTGGAATTGGCTCATTAGCTAATAGGGAGGTTACACCATATTCAGACTTCAAGAGCATTATTGTCTTGGAAGAAGGAATTCAGAAAAACAAGAACTACCAAAACATTTTGGAACGCTTCCGATGGTTTGCGACTGTTTTCCAAATGATACTAATTCGTCTGGGTGAAACTTTACTCCGATTCTTGGCTATTCCATGTCTTAACAATCCATTGAATAAGGAAGAAGATTGGTTTTATGATGTATACACTCCATGTGGAATTTGTCCTAATGGATTTGCTCCTCAAACTAGCAAGAATCCATTGGGAAATCAGATTGAGCTAATCAAACCAGCCAGTGAAATGGTAAAATACTTAGACACTGAAGAAGATTTAAGGAACGGATATCATTTGGCAGATATGTTAACCAAACCAAGTTTTGTGTACGGCAATACTAACGTATTTCAAGATTTTGATAAACAAGTAGAGAAAAAACTAGAGAAGATTCCTATCTTCAACGAACGAATGCAGCAGAATTTTAAAAAAGATTGTGAACTTCTGAATTGGATAACCAAGCCTCCAAATTTAGAAACGGACATCAAACATGTTGCAGTAAAAAGTTCTCTTTGCATTTTATATCTTGGTCATGTGCACAAATGTACGAAATGGAACTGTTTTGATATTCTTGACGAACTGTGGGATCGTGGTATTATCGACAAGAGTTTATGTGGCAAACTTCAATTCTCGTTGGCAATTGGATGCGAAATGCGATTAAGGTGGAACATCAAGACGTCAGATGTTTTCCAGCAGGCCAATTTAAATGGACATGTAGCACTTTTGATAAACATCGGAAGGAGAGCGGTTATAGATGGGGTAAACATTGCAGCACTACTTCAAAGATATGTTGTCGGATGTTTTGATAGAAGACAAATTGAACCTATTAAGTTAGTGGAATCGCCTGTTCAAACAGTGGCTTTGTCCGTTGGTTTGATGCTGGACCAATTTGCATTAAAATTGATAAATGAGTGTAAAGACTTGGACGAGTGTAAGAATGCGCTCGACCAATTAAAACTACAACTCTTGTTGGTGCGTGTTTTGCACAACTGTGGAAAATATGAGAAATGCATCCAAGTCAGTAAACAAGAAGTAACGCGACTACTTCAGCTGGGTTTACTGGATTGGGCCAGCTACCATTTGCAAGAGTGTGCCAAAAGCTTGTTTGCATTGGGAAGGTACGAGGAAGCATTGGATTGTTTAGAAAAGTTGAAACATTGCATTTCCAAAAGTGCTGTAAAATCTGTAACCGATCTAAAGCTTCACATAGAAATTGGAAAATGCAAATTACAACTCAGAGACTTTCAAAGAGCAAGAGAACATTTGGAGCTTGCGTACAACGAAGTGAAAGATGATTTCCAAGAGAAAATATCCTATGAAGAATATTTTGTATTGTTAAACCAGTACAGCCGATGCCTCACTTATTTGGGTTGTTACGAGGAAGCTCTTAAGGTAGATGAAGAACAAATATCGGAAAGACAAAGAAAACATGTGCACGGAGAAACTGATAGTTATTTAAATTTGGCACTTTTCTGTAAGGGTCGTGCTCTGTGTGGCCTAAAAAGATATGAAGAAGCTCTGGGCTGCCTTGACAAGTCATGGAAGTGTATATTTCTCCATGAAGATCTTACCAAGTCTCATATTAAAGAATATGTTACTTTGAAAGTGGAATGCTTGACGAAATTAAGCCGGACATCGGAAGCAGAAAGTTTGAAAGACATTTGGCATGAAAAGATAAAATCACTCACCCCAGAAAATGAGAAAGAATCACCTCGGATGGAATACTCTGAATTCTGCAGTTTTGTTGATTCTCATGTTGCTTCAAAACTTTACAAACAAGGTCGACACCAAGAAGTACTTGTGTACGCCAAAAAGGCATTTCGATCATCAATTCATTTGAGTCCACCAAAACTTCAGTGTCTAACAGTTGCAGGGATGCTAGTTAAAACTCTGTACAAGTTACGACGCTTCAAAGAGTGTCTTGCTGCAGCAAAGCATGGAATTAAGCTGTGTCAGTTTGTTCATGAAAATTGTGCGGGGGAGAAAATATTTACTGCAATCGTCTTAATATTCAAATCCTGTGAACAAGAGTTAAACATGAAACCAACGCTTTCCTACTCATGTACTCCATCTATATTTCATCTGCCCGATGTTCAGATGTAATTTATATCATTATACAAGATGCTATATCAGGATCACCAGGCTAAATAATGCAAGTTGGATATAGTTTTGAATAAGTTATTGCGTTTCCAAGCCTTTTGTTGTAGATTCTGTACAGTTGTACATATTCTTTGTATTTTAGCCAGCCAATGTGTTTCCTCTATGCTTAAAACAGTGTAGATGTGCAACGCTTCTCCATAACCCAGTAGGCAACCTGTACGTTATCCAGTGTTTTTCACCTGCTGTATTTTCGGTTAGATTGTGTGTACTTTGCTTTATTGCGCAAGCTGTTTTGAAAACGCAGCACAACAAAGGATTGTTATGTATACAACGAAAAGGCACATTTTGTGTCCATTGTATCATGTTATCACTGGCCTATGTCATTAGTATACGTCGGTATTTCGACTGCTTTCTTTTGCTTTGTCCTTCAGTGCGATTTGTCCTTTGCATTAAAAATTATCACTTCGGCATTTGTCGCAACACGTTTTTTTCTTGTATTTTCCAAACAAGAACAATGTTGTTTTTTGGACGTTAGGCAAGCCTCAGTTTTTTCATTGATTACAACGTCAGAGAGACCAACGAATTTGTGTGACGTAAGAATTGCGTGTTTTGTTTCCAAAGCCATACTATAGCGTCCTCATAATAAAAATGCTTTCGAAACAATATAAAGGTTTGCATTTAAGGACTCTTGAAGACAAAAACAGAGCTGAAAAATGTACGAAATCTGCATCATGAAATAAGCCTGATTTCAACCTAATCAGTTTGATGTTTAAGTTGACTAGTCATTTAACAGTGTCACAATTTGTGTTCAGCCTGTGACTCGCAGGCACAGATTTGCCTGTTGTTGTGATATACATGTGACCGATTGTGCAACAACCGTGACGGGCTGCGCCTTACACGGAAAGTATAATGTGCAATAGCTGACGTCACGATGTACGTGAAACCGACAACTTTAAACTTTTCAGCTTCTAGTCATTAGTTGCAAGCTATTTGAAGTATCGTATCACAAACAAATATAGTTAACAGAGACTTTTCTGACAATTTGTACTCCATTTATCAGATACAGATAAACGGATATGTTGATTGAACGTATTAAAAGAAGGATTAATTGACCATGAGATATACGGGTTTTGTCTGAAAAAACGTTTGAGTTACGACCAGTTATTAACGCACTATTTGCCCCCTAGCGGTCAAAAATAAAAAAAGCAACTATTTACTTACGTTTTTCTGTTTTCAAGAAAAAGATACTTTCGGCCGCAATCAGCACTATGACTTATGTCACTGCAAAACAACAAGAATGAATGTCAAAATATCGATGTGGAACATATATGTGGTTGTTTATCGACGTACACGTATGTGCAAAAAAAAACAGAAAAGTATACTTTGAAATAAAGTTTAATTTAAAAACTTGATAGAATTTGCCACTCTGGCGGTGTTACGAAATAATGTAAAGTGTGTTATAGATTACCGGCGATCGACGGTCGTCTTGCAACCATTCAATGAANAAGCATGGAATTAAGCTGTGTCAGTTTGTTCATGAAAATTGTGCGGGGGAGAAAATATTTACTGCAATCGTCTTAATATTCAAATCCTGTGAACAAGAGTTAAACATGAAACCAACGCTTTCCTACTCATGTACTCCATCTATATTTCATCTGCCCGATGTTCAGATGTAATTTATATCATTATACAAGATGCTATATCAGGATCACCAGGCTAAATAATGCAAGTTGGATATAGTTTTGAATAAGTTATTGCGTTTCCAAGCCTTTTGTTGTAGATTCTGTACAGTTGTACATATTCTTTGTATTTTAGCCAGCCAATGTGTTTCCTCTATGCTTAAAACAGTGTAGATGTGCAACGCTTCTCCATAACCCAGTAGGCAACCTGTACGTTATCCAGTGTTTTTCACCTGCTGTATTTTCGGTTAGATTGTGTGTACTTTGCTTTATTGCGCAAGCTGTTTTGAAAACGCAGCACAACAAAGGATTGTTATGTATACAACGAAAAGGCACATTTTGTGTCCATTGTATCATGTTATCACTGGCCTATGTTATTGGTATACGTCGGTATTTCGACTGCTTTCTTTTGCTTTGTCCTTCAGTGCGATTTGTCCTTTGCATTAAAAATTATCACTTCGGCATTTGTCGCAACACGTTTTTTTCTTGTATTTTCCAAACAAGAACAATGTTGTTTTTTGGACGTTAGGCAAGCCTCAGTTTTTTCATTGATTACAACGTCAGAGAGACCAACGAATTTGTGTGACGTAAGAATTGCGTGTTTTGTTTCCAAAGCCATACTATAGCGTCCTCATAATAAAAATGCTTTCGAAACAATATAAAGGTTTGCATTTAAGGACTCTTGAAGACAAAAACAGAGCTGAAAAATGTACGAAATCTGCATCATGAAATAAGCCTGATTTCAACCTAATCAGTTTGATGTTTAAGTTGACTAGTCATTTAACAGTGTCACAATTTGTGTTCAGCCTGTGACTCGCAGGCACAGATTTGCCTGTTGTTGTGATATACATGTGACCGATTGTGCAACAACCGTGACGGGCTGCGCCTTACACGGAAAGTATAATGTGCAATAGCTGACGTCACGATGTACGTGAAACCGACAACTTTAAACTTTTCAGCTTCTAGTCATTAGTTGCAAGCTATTTGAAGTATCGTATCACAAACAAATATAGTTAACAGAGACTTTTCTGACAATTTGTACTCCATTTATCAGATACAGATAAACGGATATGTTGATTGAACGTATTAAAAGAAGGATTAATTGACCATGAGATATACGGGTTTTGTCTGAAAAAACGTTTGAGTTACGACCAGTTATTAACGCACTATTTGCCCCCTAGCGGTCAAAAATAAAAAAAGCAACTATTTACTTACGTTTTTCTGTTTTCA
Organism: Phallusia fumigata; assembly: GCA_008931825.1. Classification (NCBI taxonomy): domain Eukaryota; kingdom Metazoa; phylum Chordata; class Ascidiacea; order Phlebobranchia; family Ascidiidae; genus Phallusia; species Phallusia fumigata. Next base: position 19,409 of record QXVZ01029586.1, read on the forward strand.
AGAAAAAGATACTTTCGGCCGCAATCAGCACTATGACTTATGTCACTGCAAAACAACAAGAATGAATGTCAAAATATCGATGTGGAACATATATGTGGTTGTTTATCGACGTACACGTATGTGCAAAAAAAAACAGAAAAGTATACTTTGAAATAAAGTTTAATTTAAAAACTTGATAGAATTTGCCACTCTGGCGGTGTTACGAAATAATGTAAAGTGTGTTATAGATTACCGGCGATCGACGGTCGTCTTGCAACCATTCAATGAATACTTTTGGAAATTATAATAAAGTACCAAGTTTAGTACAATTTTTTATAATGGCGTTGTGATATACTAGTCTTAATAGTTTGGCGACTTTTGTGACTCATAGTTAACGCACGGTTTGTCGCATCACCGTCGAATGTAATTGCACCTAATAGCTGAAATCTGACGGATCCGCGTGTATACATTTGCCGCACCAGAGCCTTAAACGTGTTCAATATGATGAAACTGCTCCAATGCAAAAAAATTGTCCGCTCGACAGCGCACCACAACCAAAATGTTTGTTTGGCTTAAACGCGTGATGCGAGGGCAAAATGGCTAAGTTGTCTCGTTTGGCCAACGATCTGCACATAAGAGTCGTGTAGTCGCATTCAGACGGTTCTATCGTCCGCTCGATGTCGCGCCAGATCATTTTTTTGGCCCATCCGATTTTTGTTGATCTCAAAAATACAAACGAAGTTTCGCGTTTTTATGTGAAAATCAATGGTTACGTGAGTTCGGATATTTGAAATGGGTTCCCACATCATTTCTCAAACTAACATTTGACGTAACTGGCGTGTCTGACGTCAGGCAGTATTAGGGCCCAGAGCATAGCGAAGCAACCCGACACTGGAGCATGTATGGAAGATTATCACTGACGTGCATGTCAGAGTAAACAGCTTCAGTGACGTTACCATGCTCTGGTAAGCTGGAACTAAATCTGAGTCTATCAATGAAGAATGCAATATCCAGTCACAGGGTAGAGTCAGACCTGCGATAAAATGTCGATCGTGGTGAGCTTCGGGATTAGAACCCGCAACCTAAACACAGCGGCCGCACTGACCACTTTTAAAAATGCAAAGGGGGGGTCTTTTTTTGCTTTCAGTTTATTCTCGCCGCAAAATATACTCGTGTGCTTCTTTGTTTCACTTGCTTGAGCCGTGAGCAAGTAGTTTTTTTTTGTGTCAAAATAAAAGTCGTTCTGTGCGCTTAAACTGTCGATCTAAAACCGACAGAACCCACTTAACAAACTTCTGCACAGCAGAACCAATAAACCCATGTCCGACACCAGCCAGTTATAGGTCCAATGTTAATGTCAAGAAAAAACCTAACCCCATTTTCTTCAGTAAACCCACTGCCAATAAAATATGACGCGTACCGGCATTTGCTGGTACAGTATGAGTTTTTGTCGCTTTATTAAAAGCTCAGTACGTGCTGTATACAACAAAGACATCGCCACTGTCAGTAATTTCAGGCCCAAGACTTTTCAAAGGAATGATAAACAGAACCACGTGAAAAGTTTCCAACAACAAAAGCTCACATGACGGTTCCGAACAAAAGTTTTCTTGTGTGCTGCGTCGCGTCGTATTTATTTACAAAATTAAAATAACAAGTGTTTGTTTGCAAAGACAGCGTCAATATTATGCGCTGTGTGGCAACATGGTCGTCGCTCTTTATCAGCTTATACAGAGAAAAACTATACGCGTGTTAAGGAATTACAAATAAAACGAAAGTCAGAAACGATGTAGTATCATATCAAGTGTGGAACTCGCTGATGAAATCAGACGAGGCTGAGGAGTTTCAGGAAGAGGGCCCATAATAATTGAAGCAAAACACTGTCCATGTATTTTGCACTGCTTGCAATAATATGGTAGTTTCACCACAACTGTTTCAAGATATAAAGCGTGTATGTTCCTGTTTATAAAGGCTCATTAGCAAAAAAATAGGCGCAGTCGCCATGCCAAGTGAAAATTACTTATCAAAGAAGTTAAAGAAACAATGTTATCCAAATGGAGTGGAAATTGACCCAAACAAATCAGCAAAAACTTTGCATCAGTTGGGACTTGTGTACAAAGAAAAGAGCCCAGATAAGATTAGTCTCATTCAGAGTGTTGCGTTGATGACGTCAGCTGTACTGCGACAGCCAGACAATGTGGATGACGTCCAAAAAGATCTAGATGACGTATGCATGTATGTCATGAAGTTAGCAGATGCTGCAAATCCAGATGCGGAACTGGTGAAGAAAGCTGTTGCTAAAACCAAAAAAAAACTTCAAATATTACGTGAAAATACAAAAGACAAAGTTTTGGAGTTGGAACCGATGCCAGATGACGTAACTGGCGATGAACTTGATGCAATAAGAAGAAGGAGAGTTAAACAAGTTAGAGAAATACAGGACCACGTTACTGAAGAATACAAAGACGTAGAGACTCATTGCCGAATATACAGTTCAAATAATCGGTGAACTACCTTGTAAGTTTGCTTTGGTTGGAATTGGCTCATTAGCCAAGCGGGAGGTTACACCATATTCGGTCTTTAAAAGCATTATTGTCTTGGAAGAAGGAATTCAGAAAAACAAGAACTACCAAAACATTTTGGAACGCTTCCAATGGTTTGCGACTGTTTTTCAAATGATACTTGTTCGTCTGGGTGAAACCATTCTCCGATTCTTGGCTATCCCATGTCTTAACAATCCATTGGGTGAGAATAAAAATTGGTTTTATGATTCATACACTCCATGTGGGATTTGTCCTGGTGGATTCGCTTCTCAAGCCGGCAAGAATTTTCCGGGAAATCAGACAGAACTGATCAAACCAGTCAG
>QXVZ01029590.1:0-10703 GCA_008931825.1 Phallusia fumigata
ATTCACAAAAAACGTACTTTTGGTTTACACAGTCTTGCTGCCTGGGCATAAGTCAAACAAGACTTTTTTGCCTCCTGCTGTTTGTTGCCTGGCTCCGTTAAACCAGGCAACACAGGAAACCCTTCAGAAAGTAATGACGTCTGTTCCAAGCCACGATTTGTTGAAGGTGTCAAGTCAGGGGCTGACGCTGGTGGTGGTGTAATCCATTCCTCGAGCTGCCGCAAATAAACGGTCAGTCCGTCATCGGAAAGGTGAACCTTGTCGTACCACAGCTCGGGTGAGTTTGGCACAGCAAGGTCCAAAAACCTGGCTCCTCGTTGAGTCGCAACCCTACGAATCGCCACGTTGACTTTGGAAATGATGCCACCTTCGCCATGCCAATGCTGTGGTAGTATTCCACAGCAAAATACCTGTATTTACAAGATTGGATAAAGAACAAGTTGTGCCTGATATAACAGGACACGACGAACAAACATAACTACAAATTACATTATATTATTTAGGCACCAAACCGTAACCAAGACTGTTGCAAAGAAGATCTAAAACATATTTAAATTTTCGGTTAATATGTTCGGATTTTTGGAAATACTTTTGCACTGTTTACCCTGTGAACGATTTTATTCATCTGAATGACACGCCAGAGAACAAGCAAAAGAATGTTACAAGTATAAGAATTCATATCTATGATTAAAACATTTACCTTTGCCCGAGGATACAATGTTTTTGTGCGGTCGATCAGCTGAACGATGTCGCTTGAAATCTTTCTGGCCAACCAATGACGCTGGGCTCTTACCTTCCACTCTTCACGTGGTATGTTATTTGTTCCAAGCGCCAAAACCACAACTTCAACACGTGGAAGTGGAGGACGATTCTGCAGCTCCATGATCCCATGCTGAATAGTACCGCCGGGGATAGTAACAGCTGCAAAATCATAGACAAAGTTTTGTGATGGTTTCACCACAGATGGACAAACCAGGTCCCTAGCGTTGCTGTCTGAAACAAACAGCACGCAGCTCGACTTCTTTGGTTCGGGCACCAGCCACTTAACCCGCTTCCCGGAGACGCCGAAAGAATATTTTTGTGCCGGCATCCTCTGTCCACGCGGCCAAGTTGTCTTTCGTGCTTCAAACTGTTATTAAGACAAAGTTAGTCAAGACTGAAACCGCCGAAACTGTTGAACAAACATGCTTACAAACCCTTTACTTTACTTTACATTACTTTACACTACATACAGCCCACATGACAAATTTAGCTTATAAAAACATATGTCGTTGGAATTACATCCAGGAACAGAACTTGTAAAACAAAGCACTATCTCTAAACATAATGTTACTGCCAAGCATAATACTTGCAATGATGTAATATGTTTTACAGTAACGCCAGTATTCACAATCTCAAAAACCACTTACCTTACAGAACTTGCGAGCTTGGTTCATCATTGTTTTGTTTGCTAAACAAATAAGTCAAGAAACAAAAGAATTCTTTCAAACAATAAGCTTCCAACTGACAAGATTTCGTTGTGCAATGCAGTAGTTCTCAAAGAGAATAGAACGTCTCTTTGTTTGCTTAGCGAATATATACCATTGTTCGCATGATAACGCTCGAGCCATGATTAAGGGACTTTGACCGCGTCGGAGCACGGAGATGCGGAACAGAAGCGCCGCACGCACCAGGTAGCGCACCATGCAGTGCACGGACTGTCAAGGTGCAAGTAAACAACTTTGACCTAAAAAAACAAGTCCAACTTGCCCTGAACACAAGTGTAAAATGTGCAAATCGAGGTTAAACTTATAAAATACAAAAATAAATGTTTCATGCGAATTATGATTCCAATACCTCCTGACAAGAGGGAAACCAACGGACCTGTCTAGCAGTCTTGAGCTGGCAAGCTCGGCGGCGGCAATACGCGCGGGTTATGAATTTCAACTGAATATTAAGTGGAGCGCCCCCACCCGTAGAATGACGAATTTGGGCTTTTTGGAAACGGCATGCTACGTAGAATAAGGGTGTGGCAGTGGCTTGTGGGCCATTTCAACGTGTCAGGTGCATTGAGCAGTCATATTCATAAGCATATTAATATTCGGTGTTTTAATATTTTTTCAAACGGTGTGCGTCAATGGCTTGTACGTTCGATGGAAAGTGTTGTGTGCAAATTTTGTTGTCTTGCGGTGTTTGGTTCGCGAGATATTTGGGTTGAAAGTTGGCTCTTTTTTGTTTGCTGGGTCGGTTTTGACGCTGTTTGTTCAAAGAACTCAGGTGTTCAACTTTTACCTGAATAGTTGCAATGTTTACAAAACAAAAGTTTTCTTTTTGTAAGGTTTAGCATTTTTTTACACATCTTGTACTGTGAATGTAAAATTTTGTGTTCAGCTGTTGGGTTACCTTATTTTGTGTTGACATTATGACATCACTGCCAATGGTATCTACTGTGACATCATAATTACCTGTTTTTTGTTATTGGTGCAAATAAAAAATGTCTCTTAGTTGAAAACGAAAATGAATGTATTAAGTCACGAAAAAAAGATATGCACTGCAAAAGTTCATTGAGAAAAAACAAGTGAGAAAAAGGGGGGTTCACCTGGTAGTTTTCCCTTTTCCCAAAAAAATTCACAGGGCAGAATAAACACAATTTCGGACCTGCACTGATGTTTTTGCATATTTGTAATGCCGTATATCCTCAACGGTAAATTAGTTCAGAATACCCTTTCATTGCATTAATTATTGCATTAATGATTTCAGCACATTGCATTAATTTATAGATTCACTACATTGGCCTATAGTTTTGTGGTGCAGAATCTGTGACTGAAATCCAGATAAGAGGGTTGTTGTGATGTACAGAAAATAAAGGAACCACAGGAAGTACGTAAAAACAGCAATTTACACCAGGGGTAACAAAAAACTGTAACTGTGTAATAAAAAATGACATAACCACCTTTCCAAAAGTTTATAAGTAGACAGCATCAAACCTTTGTATCAATTTATTATGGTGTTTTTCACTTGGAGCTGAAAATGAATATTAGGATATTATTTGATTTAGTATATTATTTCTTTTTTGAAAACCACCAACAAGAGCGTAGCAAACAAGAATCAAACTTATAAATTTTAAGTGAAAGCAAAACAAAACAGTTTCTGTCAGAAATGAGATCATATAGAAAACGCCACTTTTGCCTTGAAAAACTGTTCTTTTCACCAAAATTTCCAAATATTTCATGTCAAAATTGAAGTTTCAATACATTGTGGCAGATGATTTCAAGATCCATTTTTTAAAAATAACTTTCAATTTTCCCTCCTTTCCAACAATCAAAAATAAATTTTCCTTTTTTTTCGTGGGATACAAAACGAAATATGATTTGATCCAAGTTTGGTGGCTTTCTGACATTTATGGAACAAAATTTTCTTGTTGAAGATTTCAAACAAAGCGTGAGAAACTGAGGTTGGGTCAATAATGCCGGAAGCACCTAGCCATCAAAGAAAACAAATAAATTAAAGTAAATTGTAAAACTTCAACACTATATAAACCCAGGTTGTTTGACACTCGATATAACCCTTTGCACAGTTGCGGACAAACAATACAGAATTTCATGGCATTTTGGGTAAAAGTTTTTACAGCTTATAATAACAAGTTGGATTTTTAAGCATCAATATTTTTTATATTTTTTGACATTTTATTTCGAATGCAATTGTTATAAGTTGTTTGAGCAATAAATTGATAAATGAGAGAACCAACCATTTTGCGCAGAAATATGCCGATTTCATGTTTTTTCATCTTTTTGTTTCTCATGAAGTTTGTCGATGATGTCATTAATGGCTTTTCTTTTATCCTTACACTCATTTGGGTCGAACCAATCCAGTAAGTTCCGAATGGGAAGACTGTAATTTGATATCGGTTTCTGCAACAAAATGTCAATGTTTTTCAAAGGATTTAGGAACCCAGACATGTATAAGCTGTTTCTTTTTTAATGACAATTCTGAAAAAACATATCTACACAATGTTTGAGAATAACTAAGTTAGCATAAAAATACATGGGCAAAGCATAACAAAAATATAAAATATTTCTTAAAGCCAGGGTTGCATCGAACAGCATCACAAAGTTTCTAGCACTCAAATTAACAAAAATTTTCACCCAAATCTTATTTTATTTCCAAATTTAGTGCAGTGGTTCCCAACTTTTTTACCACTTGGGGTTCCTATTCTGTCTGCTCAAACTGAAATTACCTTGACTTATTATTATCTAATGCAACAAAACTGGTGAAAGTGTATGGAAAAAGGAATTTATAAACAAAACCCGAAATTTAAAGCTACAAAATCAATTTTTTGCGAGGGAAAACAGGTTCTCGCATACTTTTTTGGGGATCAATACATATTACTAGTTTTACATAACACAGTTGGAAAACACTAATTGGGCAAAGCTAGGTAATTTTGAAGGCCAGCTAAATGGAATTTTAAAGTGTTATTACCTGAAAAACCTTTTCAACATATTGTAGAAGGAAAATGCCGCAATCAGAATAATTGTCTTGTTGTGGCACTTGAGGTGAACTCATTTTCATCGTATTTTTATCGAAAACTCGTTTTCCGCAAGTTGATTCTTTTCGAGTTTTCCACTCCAGGTTGAGGTATCTAAAATCAATCGAATAAAATAAAACCACATAATTCAAGACAAATAATAATACATTATATGAACCACAATGAACCGCAGGATTTCATACAAAGTGAGCCAAATGAAGCTTAAAAAATACAAAAATTTAAAAAGCAGAAAACTAAAAATAGGAACACATGATTAAAAGTTTAAAAATGTAAGACAACATATTATGAACCACAATCAGCAGAAGGGTGACATTAAAAAATAAACATCAATAAATAAAAAATAAACGAGCAATTGGCACAAACAAACAAAAACAAATGCTAACAAACCAAATTTTTTATCAACGAGAAAAACAATTTTCTTACTCTCGAATGGCAGTAGCTGTCTTGGATCGACTCGGCCCGCGAAGAGAATCAAAAATTAATATGCAAGGTTCCCGGTACTGAATTTCATCAATTTTTTCTTCCGATTTAGGAAATTCAAAGTTGTAAATTGGTGCAGCCACTGGGGTGGTCGGGGCAGAGCTCGTTATCTCAGCTGTGAATAAAAATCATTCTTTTACTTTTTAATCAATGGTTCCCCATGTGGGCGCCAGCACTCCCTTGGGAGAAAGAGTTTGCTATCATTTAGGGGGGCGTAAATGAGAAATTGGGGGTGTTGGCACAATGTTGGGCACATAGACTGGAAAATACTGACAGCAAATTCTGTCATATATCGCTTCAAATGAACAACATTTGTGCCAGCACGCCCCGCATTTCAAAAATACTATTTCTTTTCTACTGCAGGCGGATCAAGAGTTTTAATGCTAATAAAATAAAATTATTTTAATTTTGGCGCTTATGGGGGCGTTTCCAAGTCACCTAGCTGTTCAGGAGTTGGTACAAGAANAAATACTGCATTTGTGCCAGAACCCTCCGTATTTCAAAAATACTGACTATTTCTTTTCTAGTGCAGGCTGAGCAACAGTTTTAATGCTAATAAAATAAATTTATTTTAATTTTGGCGCTTATGGGGGCGTTTCCAAGTCACCTACCTAGTTGTTCAGGAGTTGGTACAAAAAAATGTTCAGAAACACATGGTTAAAGCTTGGTTGCATTTTGAGTATTATCAATTTGTGGTGCTCTTTAGGACATGCTTTGCAGTCGCACATTCATGACAAAATATTGGAATTATAACATGAAATGAAAGACAAACATTTTTCTTTTCCTGTTGGCAGAGGTGCATTCGAAATTTGCATCTCGTAAACACTGATTTTTTTGTCCCAAATTTGACTTATTCTAACCTCTGACACAAAAAAATGTTTTAGCAGTTTAAAACTGAGCATATGGAGCATGAGTTTTATTGCTTAGCCAAACACTAAAAAATGTAAGTGCATGTCCTAAAGGTACGAACTAAGTTTGGCCTCTTCTTATCTGTAAATAAGTTCATCATAAACTTAAACAGATGGAAAATCCACATTATACATGTTACCAAGACCAGGAAAATAAAAAAAATCGATGCACTTACTCTCTTTGAGAGTTGGAAAAACAGTGGGTTCGGAATCTTCTCTATTCAAACAATCTTTGCCTGTTTCAGTTTTTCCTGCACCAATGCTAACAGTGTCTGTCAAAACGNGTATTCCTCCTTTTGCTGGTGGAGGGGGGTATATGGCAAGCCTGTGGATAAATAAATGGTTTGTAATGTTAGTCAGTGCAAATTCAACTTTATTGCAAAGAATTTAACTGCATTCAAATTTTTGCACTAATTACATTTTAAATCAAATTAGGATACACTATTCATGGCCTTAAATATAGTAAGTAAGAGTTTTTAAGCTAATAAATTGGTATAAAGGTAGCAATGGCGTAAAGCATTTTATGTCTGCACAACACAACGTCTTTTAACAAGTGTCCTAACCAGTTTTGACATCCATTGTTCATTTGCTTCCAAATCGTCCAAAATTGTAAATTTAACAGTACTTATTATCAGACACTAAAATATCTTCTGCTTTATACTCCAGTGGTACAAGGACTGTTTTTGCTTTGCTTTGTGGAAAGAACTTACTGTTTGCGTTGGCCTGTGAAGACTGGCAGTATGTTGATGCTTTCATTTTTTGAGGGTGTAATAGCTAGATTTGAGGGCTGACCTCTTCGGGAACGAGTAAAGTGGATTAATCGCTGCTCCGGGCTCATAGCAACACTTAAAACGTGCGTCTGGAAAATCGAAAGAGGGTTCTAATTTTTACTATAAAACTTATAATGCATGCAGAGCCAATAAAAATCTGCTTAAGAACTTATAAAAAATATGATGTGAATTCTAAATTTGGCGGTTATTTTTGCAAAACTTATTGCTAAACCAGGGATAAAAATGTTATAATTAAACAAACTGAACATATACATGGCTTTTAGAAATTGTGTAATGATTAACTTTAAGAGATTTCAAATTTAAATTTCACAAATTTATGGACTGTGGGATCAGCTAGTGTTTGAACTGCCGTGAATGGTTGAAAGTGCACAACTGGGATCTGATGCCGACGGTTATACGGAGCACTGATCAATTAGGCACGGTCGTTAACACATAAATTGCAAATTGAACCTAGCCCTTAAAAGCATTTCCAACCCAGGTTTTTACATCTGACAGGTAAATTTTCAGTGCTTCCAGGTAAAGAAATCAGGAATGTTTTTGAGGTATTCATCAAAAATAGGTTTTTAAACTTACCGACTGTTTGGCCACTTGGGAATTCGTCGTAGAAGAACTGACAACAATTGATTTGGCACAGTGATTCTGAAAACACGTTACACATTCTTTAAAACAAGTTCTATGTTGTAATTTTAATCTATGTATTAAATATTTAAAAATACAATGTTGCCGAATTTAATTCAGAGGATAAAATAGCACAGAAGTAAGTATGGTTGATAGCCATTTGTGCACAGCATGCCAGTTTCCAAATCAATTCAAAATCTTAAAGGTCCTGCATGCGATATTAATGACAGGTTGAATTCGTGAAATCTAGTTTACACATGCTCTCCTGCAGTTAAACAACACTTAACGTTGAAGTTCAAAAGGTCGCCTGATTTGGCTTACAAAATGCATTGAAATATGAACTCGTAAATCGTTTGGTGCACCATGAAAAATCACCAAGCGTGCCAGCGTTGGCCAACCCATGGTGTAGACTAACAAGGTTGTATGTTAGTTCCGGATAAGGCAATGTCAATATTGTCTTTTGGCACCAATAATTATACAGTAGAAGGCGTACTTGTGATATAACTTGTTGAGACGTTGATTCCTTGCTTATTTTTGCTTCCGTCAAACTTGTAAGGAGTTCAGCATCAGCGATACGACATTGTCTGTTGTTTGACTCTGTTTGTGTCAGCTTTACCACAAAACTCTGCAATGAAGTTTAAAATCAAGGGTATTTTCAACAGGCAATTAAAAAGCTGATACCCAAAATAACCATCTTTCATGACAATATTACATAACCTTAAAATTCAACTTGTATGTGGTCATTTTGAAAGCTTAGCACATTGACTGGCTGAAACAACCTGTTTTACCTTTAGTCTCAGAGCATTTTTATCAAAACTAGCCAAAAACATGCAGATCTGTATTAAGTGGTATCAAACTGCAAAGATAGTAAACTTACATTTGGAACTGTGACATGGCAGTTTTGGGGTTTTTAGTTAACCATATCTCTACACATGGTTTGACAGCAACAGTGTTAAAAAACTCCATAACCATTCCTTAATTGCAAAAAATGTTGTTTACCTGTGGCTTTTGAAGCTTTCTCCGTAGAAAATCAAGTTTCTGCTCAATTAAATTGCCATTTGTGGAGTACCATTGTGAACAAATGTAAAAGATGATGAACATTTGGTCATCTAAAAAATCACCCGTTTTGGTAATGTAGTAAACTTCAACATTTAAAGCCTCAACAAATTATTTTACTTTATATGCGTGTGCAGACGATAAAAATTAGCTTAAAAAGGAAATTTTACATCTTGAGGCAAGGTCCNGCCCCCCTGGGTCAAAATAGGGGATTTTTCCGGGCACCATACCCAGCTGACTCCTCAGTGTTGGCAGAAAGTCGTTTTGAATTGTGAAGAAGATACATGGCTGTTGCTCACCCACCGACAGTTCAACGCTGGAGATCGCATACCACGGGATTTGCACAATGTAATTTTGCATCGTCATACTGATGTCCTTTCCACTCCACTATGTAAAAAAACTCAACAATAAAGTTGATGTTTGGTTTGCTCTGTTTGTATGTGGGAATTCTAGATATTTATATGGAACACATGACAATTACTAACTAGAAGGGTGGCTTACCATATATAGACATTCTATCATGCACTATTACCCGATATTAAAAGATGACATATTCCCCACATTATATTACATTGGGTCTCAGTTACCTGCGCTATTTATGACATGATTGTTTCCGCTGGCAGAAACGCATGGGTCCCCACACATGCAAAGTTCTACATATTGCGTTTTTCTGAAAACATGCCCAGGCTANTAGCAATGTCAAATCCCACTCAATTAACACGGGAGGTTTTCTGGGGGTCGCAACAGATATCTGATATTTTTATGACTTTTTACCACACATAGGTTCAAACTAGTTTGGCCTGCATCACCTGTCTTGTCAGGTACGATAAACAGTAGGCTATGTGCCCATAGCTATCTGCACATGCATTGTCATTGAAACATCACAGTAAATATTGTCATCAGCAATGAAATCCTTAGGCCAAGGCCATAAAGTTGCAAAGCCAGCAGTCTCATTGGGGCAAAAGTGAATGCGAATAAATGATATACTGTGAAAAGCATTTTGATTGATCTTGTTGTTTAGAAAAAAATGTTGGTCGGGTCGCAAGATATTCCAGTCAGAAAGGTTGGGAACCACTTTTTCAGAGTGTAAATAATGGGTCAATTGGGGTAAAAAGTTACATGTAATACCTACAAATACAATTTATTATGTGAGCAGATTTAAAGATATTTAAATGGCTTGGTCTTGACCAAAAGATTTGACCAAACTGGCAATGAACAGAATAATGAAAACAAAGTGTCCTCTTAATGAGAGGGAAACAAGTTCATTGTAAACATAACGAGCTCCACACTTACCCGACTTTGAACAGGTTCTTTGTGGTGAAACTGTCCGATGCGGATGGACTTCAGTAAAACAGCGAGTGTGGCAGTTTTCCACGCAGACAAGAGTTTGTCACAAGCTGCTTGTCCAGGAGATGTCGCTATTGTGTCAGGCTGAACTGCAAAACGAAATTTTTTTTTTAATTTTAGCAAAAGCGAAATTTGTATCAGTTCACAGTAAACACGCTTTTTGTCAACAGCGTAACAGGTTCAGCAAAATACCCACCTGCTACCCGGTCATCACCCCCATGTGGGTCATTACCACAACATTAAGAATGACTGGTCTAAAAAATTGTTTTTCTTTATATGCACGTTCTTGTTGGGTATGATAGTGAAAAAGGGTCCCAGATATTTCCAAACACCCCATCAAAGGTAAATGCAACCCTATTAGAAAACTGCAGTTGTAAGAAAGTTTTCTTTAACTACCTTTGTCATCTTTTTCTGTTGATTCTTTCCTTTTTTTGCAAGGAATTGGAGAATCATCACCATTTCTGTGGACAGAATGTAAAAATAATTTTTTTTAGCGATAGCAATAAAGTAGAGGGTATCCTAACGCAGAGATACTTTTGATCATTTCTCTGTCAACTCAAGCATTGTGTATTGTATAACACGAATAAATTTTTCTATGAATTGTAAAATGGCTATTTTTCCGGCAGCTAGTTGCAACAATGAATAAAAACAATGACTCCAAGTTGGACTATCAAAATAAAACAGTGCCATGTGACTTATTATTGTTTTTAGCAGGGGTTGCATTGCATTAGATTTTTCTGCAAAAAAGAACACGGTCCACTAAGAAGAACATTGCAATATTGTGACATCACAACAGGAAATGTCTGGGTTAAAGAGTTATGCAAAAACCCGCAGAGGCAGCATTAAAACTGATTGGTCTAAGACACTGGTTCTTGACAAGAGTTCCAGTGCTGGAGAATAAATATATATGCAATTGGGTTTGCTGAGAGTAAATTGGGCAGTTCAACAGAATACAACAATGACTCAAAGTTCTTTGTA
>QXVZ01029591.1:0-10731 GCA_008931825.1 Phallusia fumigata
CGGCAACGCACTAAAATAGTCTCCAAGCAGCCTTTAGAACTCACTCAAGCGCAAAATTTAACAAAAAAGAGTCAAAAAAAGTTAAAACTCAATATAGCATTTTTTCTTGGTTTGTTTTTTTCAATGAACTGTAACTATTTTTTTTCAAATATAAACCTATGTTTTTTTGTGGTTAAAAGCATACTTACATACATCCTCTTTCTAAAAAACCCCACATGTAGAAAAAACTCGCACTAATAAGCTCTCAATCGCAGTGTGAATAAGTGGTTGTCGTGGGGCGCATTTATGCGCCCGCCGCAGTTAAAGGGTTAAGACATCATTTCTGAAAATAAAAGAATATGAACAATAACAAAGCTAACACAAAAATACCCAACCAGTTTTGTAGCAAAAAAATGTGGGCACAAATATAGGTACAAGCATCTATTAGGTCATGGGTTCTTAACTGGAAAAGGAATTCCAACTCAGAGGAATTTTTATTTGCAACAGGGGCTTTGTTTCAAATGTAATTGTATGTTTTTAACTAGAAGGGTGGCTTACCATATGTAAACATTCTTCATACAATATTACTCTATTGAAAAAGAGGATGTATTTTATTTTTTATTTTACTTTGGGTTCTATAGTACCTGAGCTTTTTTATGACATGATTGTTTCTGCTTGCCGAACACATGCAAAGTTGTAGATTATGTGTTTTTCTCAATACATGTCAGGCTTTAGGTGTAAACAAATCAATCAGTGCACCACACTGACATGTTCTACAAACTGTCAAAGTTGCATCCAGTTTGGGCATTATTTAATAATTTCACCTATTTTAGGGGGCTCGTGGGGTAACTGTTGGGTTTAGTAATTTGACTCATTTTATGGGGCGAGTGGGCAACTGCTGGTGCTTTGGGGTCAAACAAAAAACCAATACACTGCAATAGCATGTTACACAAAGTATTAAAATTTCACCCAATTCGAACATAGTTTATTAATTTTTGCCATTTTAGGGGCTGGTGGGGTAACCACTGGGGCTATTACATAAAATTTAGCAATCGATACACCAATGGCCCAGCCTAAAATCTAACAAAATTTCATCCCAATTGGGGATTGTTTAGAAGTTTAACCACTAGAGGGAGCCACAAAACAACCACTAGGGCATCATGCTGACTACGTTGTTGACTACCCCTGGCTTGAACCACCACCAACTGAATTTCCATTCAACTAGGAAGCAGTTCATACTCTATGTGACCCCTTATAAAACCCTATAATCACAGAAACTTTACGTTTGTGGTGTTTGCAAGCAAGCAAAGTTTAAAAAACGTTTTACTCTTTTGGAGCTAGTGGGGTAACCACTGGGGCAATGGGTCGATACAGATGGCACACACCATGACCATATCTACCAGCTGTAAAAGTTTCATCCAAATCCAACAAACATTTCATGGCAAAACGACATGGACAAGCTCAGGGTAGAAAAGAGAAAAAAATCAGAGGGAAAACAATATGTGCCCCCTTCAGAAAGGAGACCCATAATAATAACTGTGGTTAGCTTGGTTTCTCTTCTTAATACACTGATACACACTATTCCTCAACTAAATTTCTGATAAGGGGATTTTAGCTTTTAATATCAGGTAATGGAGTCCATTGAATAAAAAAGATGAGGACCACTGTATGAGGTAGCACTTTGAATTGGGCACAGGATTGTTGTAATTTAATGATAGGTTGATTTACACAAAAAATGTGATAAATTGTTTATTGGTCGGGTAGTACTACACCATGGACCAATGGCATAATATTTAACCAGTAAAAATATTGGTTTAAAAATAAGGGCAGTGGTTAAGCTACGGTATATTCATCATTTCGGATTTGACAAAACTTCCAAATGACAAGAACTGTAGCACCAGCCCTAGCCCAAGATGCTTTAAGCGGATTAGCTTCAACCTGAGTAAAGAAAATAATGGGAGATGGATAGTACCTCAAGAAAGGTTCAGGTGTCTGCCGGATTGAAACAGATGGAAAAGGTCTATATTTGAAAATGTACAAGTAAAAGGTTGGAGCAGTTATGATAATGGCCTGTATTTGAGACAAGGATTAAGTCGGAAATGGGATGCTTTTCGGTGAAAACTCATAGTTGCCTTTTTATGGCTTGATTTGTTTTTGTAGCAAAACAAATGATTACCCACACAAGTCGTAGAAGTATGTGTTTTTCCAGATACATATCAGGCTATATGATCAAATAAAGCAATCACTACCTCACAATACCATGTTCTACAAACTGTCCAAGTTTCATCCAATTTGGAAATTGCTTAATATTTTGATCTACTTTAGGGAGCTAGTGGGGTTACAGCTGGGGCTCTGGGGTAATACACAGCAATTGTTGCACCACTGTGACATTTTATACAAACTGTCCAACTTTTACCACCACATAGGCCCAACCTCACCTAGAAGGGTGGCTTTTACCATATTGCCATTGCATATGCACTATTATCTCATTTGAAATTCATATATATCCAGTACGTCATTTCAAAGTAGTTGGGTAACCACAGGATCAGTAACGTAAAACACAGCAATCTCTGCACCACAATGATATGTCATACAAACCATCCAAGTTTCAACCAAATCCGACATTGTTTAGTGGGGTAACTACTAGGGGCATAATTTTAAACACAGCAATGGCTGTTTCACAATAAAATGATCTACAAAACGTCTAAATTTCATACAGCTTAGACATTGTTTAATAATCTAACCTATTTGAGGGGGCTAGTGGGGCAACTGCTGGGGCATGGGGGTAACACAAATTATTGCACCTCTATGTCATAGAAACTGACCTAATTTCATACAATTCAGAGATTCTTTAGCAATTTGACCCATCTTATTGGGGCTATGGGATCAAACTAAGTTGGAGACACACCACCTTGACCATATGTACCAGCTGTAAAAATTTCATCCAGATTCATCAAACATTTTATGCCAAAAGTGCGTGGATAAGCAGCAGGGAAGAAAAAACAAACAGAGTGAAAACAAGTCTCTTTTCCAACAAGGGACCAACAAATTATATTGAAATTTCTTCCAAAAGGTTATCCACTAGAGGGAGCCATCACGTCCCCATGGTAACTAGGTAAGTGACAACCACCGACTTGAACCACCATCTACTGAAGTTCCAATCAACTTGGACAAGTGGTTCATATTCAATCTGACCTAATTTCATTTTAACTTATGTAATCCAACCATCACAGAAACTTTTCATTTGTAAAGTTTGCAAGCTTGCAAAACTAACCACTGGGGTAGCACAACTACAAGATCATATCAATCAGCAGTGGAAGCTTCATCCAAATCTATCAAATATGTCATGACAAAAGAGCATAGATAAGCTGCAGGGTGAAAACAACAAACAGGGTGAAACTTTGGAGCAAAAACTAACTACTTTGTAAAAACGTTAAGCAAATAAGACACAAAATTTCTAAATTTTGTCGTAAAAACATTGCGCAAATGAGACACAAATTGGAAAAGAAATTAAAATACAAACTAGCTTTGAAGATAATAAACAAACTGGACGACATATTCCAATTGTTTCTTTGTTGTTGGTGGAGTTAGAAAAGCTTTAATACCTCCAAATAAGAGTCATGTTTGCAACAAAACAAACTAGTGCTGTTCAATATCTACAACATGAACTGTGGATTCTGAACTGTCACTTCCAAGTCCAAAATGCGTGTAAGGCACCAAGCTACCAGACTTTCTAGTCAAAGTGCCGATAACAGGCTGCCTATACAGTAATTCCGGGAAAGTATGTGATTTTGATAACAGGGCCTGTGTGCAGTTAAGAAAGGATATTACAAGAGGCCTTACCATATCGGTAATCACAGTTTTATTGACAATTTTCTTTACACCTTTGCTAACCTGTATTTGTAGTGTTGGCTTATGGGGCATGGTGTGGGATGATGTAACCAAGGCTATGGATAGTGATCAATGTCAACAGCCATAGGTGATGGAACGCGAGATGTCATTACTAATTACGGGGTGTGAGTAGTTACGAAGAAATGTTACAAGCGTAGGTCAAAAGACTAAAGAGACCTTATTATCTCAGTGATAAAGGTGTTTTTACAATTTACGTTACACCTTTGCTAACCTGTTGTTGTAGTGTTGGCTAGAGGGGGCGAGCATGGTGTTGGGTGATGTAACTAATGCCTGGAGGGTTCCCGTACCTATATAGAAAGTCTTTGGTGTTGCCAGATCTCGTTAGGTGAGGAAGTTATCCTGGATAAATTGGTAAATTAGTAAACGTATATACAACCTCCTACATACAGAAATACTAAGTAAAATACACAAATGTAAACCAACAAAATTTGGAATTAAATTGTCGTATAACTAAATTTGAAATAAATCATGGGATACCATACAGTACACTGCTATTTAACATCAGTCTAGTTTATTTCACAATTTCACAAAATTACACTGCTAATTTAACAATTTTAAAATAGGGCTCTTTATTGCTTTTTCAAAAAAAATGCTTCGTGCAGTAGTGTAACATGGTCAGCCGAAAATTAACAAAGTACACTGTTTGTTTGCCCCAAGTAGGCCGATCAACTGTGAGATTGACAGACAAGATAGGCCTGGCAATAAACTGTCTAAATTTTATCCAGTTTCAATATTGTGTAATAATTTGACCCATTTTACATGGCAAGTGGGGTAACTGCCGGAGTTTGGGGTCAAACAAATAATGTTGATACACCGCAATAGCATATTTAAACAGTCTAATTCCAAAAAGTTCATTTACAATCATTTCATTGTGGTGTTTCAAATACTTTAATTTTAATAAATTTTGTAAAAATACAACATAATTAGTCACTGGTTACATGCAGTGTTGTCAACTGGTAGAAATTTGTACCACATTTGAAAAAATGGTTAAATTTGCATTTGGTAAACAAGTTTATGATTATTAGGCCTACAACAGGAACAACTGGCAGAATTTTTGTTTTTTAATGACAAATATATTTGAGCCTATTAACAAAAAATGTGAAATTTTAAAACTTCACTCAAAATAACCTGAGGGTCACATGCAGGCCATGGATTAGGCAGCCATGTTCTACTTGATTAAAACAATTAAAAAACATTATTGTTTTTTTACTGTATAATCACAGCTTAATTGTTGTAAGCTAAACGACTGCCAAGCAGCGCCAACTGAATGTTTGCTACCGCAATAAATGTCATTAATGAGAAATTTCTGTAGTTACTTGGATTAATGAAGCATCCCCACATTTATGCATTATTGGAAATGAAGACCTGGGATCTGATTAAGTGGATTTGTTAATCTTGCAATTCTTGGTATGATGGCAGACGTTAGCCTTTCTTACTCAGCTAGCTTATAATGCTGAAAATGCCTTGCTTTGGTTGTGAATGAGATTATTTTTCTTTTATGATGACAGGAAATAAACCCTATGAACACTCAACAGGGTTGACAATGGCAACCCTAGATACAGTGCAGTTTCGAAAAATAGATCCAGTAAACTTTAGTTATGTGATTGTAAAAATAATGAAATCAATTCATCCCTTAAATATTAATGAAGTAACTTACCCATAATTTGGACGATTCATAAAAAACTTTGGCAAAGAAAAATCCCGCGATTTTCACACTGTCGATCGCATGAGCGCGCGAATTTAATTTTATCCCCACAGCGAATCGTTAAATATACGACATTACGACATTTTATCTCTTAAACAGGTCTTTGCAAATTGAAAACCATTTTAACATTAATAAAATTTATATTTAGGCAAGATATGAATTCCAAATTTCTGTTTCATGCGTGCTTATTGTCGCTTTGGTAAAACTAATGAAAACCAAGGTCTTTATTTATAGTGGCCAGGAACCTAAGTTTCTAGGTAAAAACAACAAATCGTTACTTCCCACTTGTCTTTTAGAATTGAGTACTTCACTTTGAGTGTTCGGGGTCAATTTTTTGGGGGGAGGGGGGCTACCTAAACCTAAAAACATACTCAATATTCTTCGAGATTAAACATAACCTTAAATTTCCAGCCAAACGTCATAATCATGGAAATTCCGATTGAGGTACAAACGAAAATAAAATTAAAAGATTTATTCTCAATTCCATCAATAAACGAACTAAACAAAGTTGAATAATGGCAAAAACGCTACAAAATTAAGGAAATCAATTGTCACAAAACGCTACAAAATTACGAAAATTGATTATTGCCGTTGAAAGATCGGCACCTACAAGCAATGTGGAAACAGTTCAGTTTAAAAGAACAAAAAGTAGAGCGAATTTTCTATTGCTCAGTCATAAAACCGAAAAACTTAGTTTTAAAATAATTCGGATTGGGTCAAATCATGCCAGGCATACCCGGCACATCCGGACGAAAATCTCGGGTATGCCGAATTTGACCAACGTTCGTCATGCGTTATTCACTGTTAGGAAATTCTGATGTTAAATTTACAGAAATGTTAAATTTACAGCGAAGCGTTTCCGTCCGTAACAAACATGTACAACTCGTTGCCTTTCCCAACAGCAGGTGCTTGCTGGATTGCGCAAGAGAAAATACAAGTTGTCAAACATTATGTACCGTCAGTAATCTCTTAATACCTGAGCAGGTAAATGATAAATCTAAACAAAACATCATTAAAAACTTCCACGCACTTGTCACACGCAGTTTTGGAATTTAAACATTCACTTTGTGAGTTATGGAAACAGAAGTTCAATGGAGCATAACGGTGTTGTTGTGCAACGGACCACAGGACAATTTGTTTGATGTTTAATGCGGCCTAAACGCACAGAAACTTGCGCTCGTATGCAACAGTAACTAAACTTTCCGGCGGTAGAATTGCGATGCGTGAAGTGCTTAAACTGCAAGCCTTAACACAGTCTCACCCTATTTAGCGCCAATAACGATTTTTGGTATTTTATGACATCATTTTGTGACGTTTTATGACAATTGATTACGTAAGCAAAGTGACGTGTACGGCACTCAAGCGTGACGTCAGAGTGCCAAAACGTCTAAAAATTCACATTGTGCAAAAAATGTCACAGAAATAAAATCAACGCAACTTATCAAATAATTATTACACTACATCTTAAGATATAAACTTAACAGTATTTTACCTCTAACGTCCAGTTGGGTGATTTAAAAAAACATTCCATTTGGATGATGTAACAGCACCAAAAAAAAAATTGAAGCACATATGGCGAACGCGAAAACGTCACTATCTAATATTTTCTCTCAAACTTCCACTTGGAGGATTTACAAAATATGGCGATGCAACAGCAAGAGTTCATAACGCATAAGGCGAACGCCAAAACGTCACAGTCTCATTAAAATACTACCAGGGCGCATCCAGAAATTTTACAAGGGGGGTAGCTCAATGAATTCCATGATTTGAATGTGTTCACAAATCAAATTACTAAAAAAAATTTGAAACGAAAGGAAGATTAACGGTTACTGAGGTTGTGGGTGCTTCAGGTAGTTGTGACGTGATCAATGCTTAAATTACCGCGAGCAAATTAAAAAGGCACCTGAAGATAAGAACAAACCGTCGCGCAATCAGGCACAGTTTTGGTCGGTTGAAATGTACAAAGGAACTTGTGAAATGGACAACACTACTTTGCATAGGCCACTGAATATAACAATGTATAAAACAAGAAAGTACGTGCGTGACGGTAAAGTGCAAAAACGCAAACATACATGTGGGGATTTGCCTGTCAGCATCATATGTGCAGTTTTTCTTGAAGACATTGAATCAATAAATGTGTGCAATTTGATAAAAACAGTGGAAGTTATCTTGTTCACTACAGAAGTTGCACAGTTTAGAAAATGCGAATAAACAAAAATCTTCAAAGTTTAAACACACACAAAAAAAGTTTCGTTTTACACATTAGCTTCTCTTCTGTGGCTATTAAAATCGAAAACCATCACATGGCAACCGTTTTGACAATACCAGAAAACCCCCCTCAGCACCCGCGCTTAGTGCTGACTGTTTATCTCCAATACGTGTTTTGGGTGGGGTTTATCACATACATCGGTGGGGGGGGGGGCATTACAGGATGGGTAAACCAGGGATCTGTCAGGAGGTCGCTGGCGTTTGGACGAAAATGTTGGTTAACAACGAATGCTCGATTGAGGAAGTTCTGGAAAATGGAGTCGAGAATCTAATTAGGTGGTATTGGTAAGATTTACAGTGAAATAATCAGAAAGGTAATGAAATTGTTCCAACAAGGAATTGTGTTAGTCGGTGGATTTATCTTTATCTAAAGGTTCAAAGTTCAAATTTGTAAAATCCAAAAAAAAAATCATGGCGAGTGATATAGGTGAAAAATGTTTACATAATCATTAAAGTATCTTATTTTCATTCCTTTTTTCCGTAAGTCCATTTTGTGGCAAAAAAAACTGTTTTTAGGTTTGCAGTGATGCTTTACTGTTTTTAAATGCATGTAAGGCCGGTTCTGGTTCGGTATTATCTCTTGCATGCCATACAGCACATTAACCTTTTGGTGCCAAGGAGCCCCATGAAACTTTGCAGAAGCGACAGACAAAAGCAACGAATCCCTTCATTGGAAAAACAATGTAATAATCGAAAATAGCTCATGTCGCTTATGGACTACTTCAAGCACAACCATATGTCCCTGATAAAAACTCAATAGACGCAAGTAAGGTCGAAAACTCAGTTACTCATTTATTATTGTGATCAGCTGATCTAGGATTCAAACCCGTAAACAGCATCATAGGTTTCCCACCCCTGCATTTGTTGAGACTATTGTCGTGGGTGGCAATGGTATCGGAGTATTCGTCCTAAAATCATGGATTGGAGGTCTGGTGGTCAACATCTCCACCACTGTACACGCGATGCTCCTGTAAGGCACGAATTTTTGTTTGTAAAAAAACAGTTTGGTGTGAATTTAAAATCTGTCCAGTAAATGTTTGTAATTTTTTTCCTTATCAATGATAAATTTAAATTTTTGAGAGACAATAATGAAGGACAACAAATGTTGTTACGAAAAAAAATTGCGTCAAGGAACTGTTCCATGGCAAACTAATTAACAGCAGATAAAAAACGATGCAGTTGGGTAATTGAGAATTAAGTTTTACAAAGTTTCACAGATTTATTTCATTTTATTTTTTTCGCATATTAATCGAATTTGTATGTTTTAATGTAACACCTACCCATAAAGTGACCTTGACCAGAACAGAAAGGCAGCTTTTACAAAATCATCCAAAAATTTAATAAGTGACACTTATTAACTCACCATATATCTGTTTTCGGCCCATATACCTGGCCAGCAATCATCTCCGGGCTCATCCAGTTAGGATTCCCTGCAACACAAAAATTTCAAGTGTGACGTCACAAACAATATATGACTTCATAACCGTGACGCAACAAGCACTTACCAAAGACGACCTGGCCCGATAAAGTCTTTAAGGTTTGTAACTGCTTCGCCACACCAAAGTCGCCTAAAAATGAAATGGAATTTACAGATGTACAGACCAAAAGAATAAATAAACAAGAGAAGTGGCGTTCTCCATATTCTAATTGCACATACACTACGAACACATACTTTCAACATTCACCATGTATTACAATGGATATATATTTAATACCTGCATTACATTGAGTCACTAATTTCCTTGGCATTTTTTAACATAATTGTTGAGAGATCAGATATAAGCTTATGTGCTACTGTACTGTAGAGAACTACTGTAAATAGGAGCAGAGTTATTGTAACGCACCATCGTTTACAGCATGAATTTAAACGCATTTTGGTTACCACTTCGCAATTACAGCTTAATTTTCAAAAACTGAATGACTGCCCAGCAGCCCGAGAAAAAATTTATTTTATGCGTGAAGCAGTGGTGTAATATCACCCGCTGGGCTGCGTCTGTCATAAAATATGTCGATCACTCCCCACACGTTTGAGGTTTTGTGTTATCACACATAATCAACCTTTTATCTATTTTTAAATACTCAAAGCCATTTGGCCTCTTTTCATCAAAGAAACCACTTTAAGCCACAAATCCTATTTAAACATTAATTTAGGGAAACACCACGTATGTTTTATACTTGATTGCTATAAAGCGTTACTTTTGTAAAATCAATAACCCTGTTTACATAAGCGAATCGAATCGTCAAACTGATGCGAATGGGGTGACGTCACGCGTTCAATTCGCCGAAACGCACATTTACATGGCTACCCAACCGAATCGCATTCAAGGTTTTCACCTTCCCGCCAAAATGTTTAGTTATTACGTCATAGTTATGAACAAACGTAAGGATGCAGTATTGTTTGTTTGTGTGTTCCTGCATTGGAAGCACAAGCAGTTGAAAGCCTAAAAACCATTAAAACTCTATTCTGTAAGAGTTTTCAAAAATTTACTAAAATCTGCTGGTTCTTTTGGGATTTACGTTTCCTCAACAAACTGCAGAAGCGGAGTTGTGTTTTTTTGTAATCCAGAGTTTTTTTGCTAAATTATTTATTACCTTCAGCGTCTTTCACTTTAAAATAAAAAACATCGCGGTGATATGGNTTCACTTTAAAATAAAAAACATCGCGGTGATATCCCCCCCCCCCGTCAAGTTTTTCAAACTAGCCCCATTTGCAAGTTTACGGAGTGTTCGCGCAAAATGGCTGTAAGCGTATTCACTCGATAAGCGTGTTCAAACTACTTGTTTCAGGCGTATTGGCAATCGGAGATCTCTGTATCAAACGATACAATCCAAATGAACAATGAACAACAACATCGCTCTTTTCGGAA
>QXVZ01029594.1:0-14700 GCA_008931825.1 Phallusia fumigata
GGGTGTCTCCTGCATTTATCTTCCCCTAACTTAGCTTAGGCAGTGTTTCATCCACTTTTCCGGATGTGCCTGCACTTATCTGTGTCTTCTATTCATCCCCCATCAAAAAATCTCTGTCAGCACCCATCTGACGACATTATGCTCCACATACCGCACGTAAGGCGATGGCTGCAGGATGAGACATTGTTTTGCGGCAAACTGTGCGAGCTCTTTGTGTTTGCTACAAATTCATTGTCTTGTGAACCCCCCGCCAACGTAAATATGCCTAGTCGCTGCGATTTTCGCCTTCTAATAATAAATTGCAGCTGTCAAATTTGTTGTTGTGTGTATACGTGAGAAACGGCCATAAGGAAAGGGGACACACCAAAGATGAGGGTGCCTACTACTTATGTTGTAGGAGTAGGGGATCACCCAACAGAAAGTGAACGGTGCCTAAGTTAGAAAGGGGGGGCATCCAGCGAGCGGTGACTGCTATTTATGTTGTAAGGGGGAAACACCCCAAGTAGGGATGAACAGTGCCAAAGGGAGGGGTGACCACTATGTAAGTGGTGGGGGTACAGCCAAAGAGGGGTGACAACTGCCATTTGTAAGTGGTTGTGGAACACCCAAAGAGGGGTAACAGCTGTCAGTTGCAAGGGGAGAGCACCCAAAGAGGGGTGACAACTGCCAGTTGTAAGGGGGAAGCACCCAAAGAGGGGTGACGACTTCCAGTTGTAAGGGGGGAAGAGCACCCAAAGAAGGGGTGACGACCATGTAAGTGGTGGGAGAAGCACCCAAAGAGCTGTGACGACTGCCAGTTGTAAGGGGGAGAGAGCACCCAAAGAGGAGTGACCACAATGTAAGACATGGTTGGAACATCCAAAGAGGGGATGACCATAATGTGAGTGGTGGGGGAAACACCCAAAGAAGGGTGTTTACTGCCCTAATTGTTTGGGGGGGACACCCGAAGAAGGGTTGAACAGTGCTTATAATTGCCATGTAAGTGGTGGGAGTAACACCCAAAGAGGGGGGACTGTACTGCCCAAGTTGTAATGTAGGGAGCACGCAAAAAAGGGGGTTGCAACAGCAGAAGTTAGGAGGGCGGGGTCATTCAAAAAAGGGGAGTTGTAAGTTGGGGCACGCAAAGAGGGGGTAACTACAGCCTAAGTTGTAAGGAGGGAGCACCCAAAGAGGGGGTGACTACAGCCTAAGTTCAAGGGGGGCACCCAAAGAAGGGGCGACCACTGCCTAAGTTGTAAAGAGGGGACACCCAAAGAAGGGGCGACAACTGCCTAAGTTGTAAAAGGGGCACCCTAAGGAGCGACTATACTGCCTCAGTGGTAAGAAGGCGACACCCAAAGAAGGGGCGACTACTGCCTAAGTTGTAAAGAGGGGCGACCACTGCCTAAGTTGTAAAGAAGGGGGCACCCAAAGAAGGAGTGACTACTGCCTAAGTTGTAAAGAAGGGGACACCCAAATAAGGAGCGACTACTGCCTAAGTTGTAAAGAGGGGACACCCAAAGAAGGGGCGACCACTGCCTAAGTCGCGACTACTGCCTAAGTTGTTCGGGGAGCATCCAAAGAAGGGGCGACCACAGCCTAAGTTGTAAGAAGAGGGCCCCCAAGGAGAGGTGACTACTGCCTAAGTTGTAAGGGGAGCACCCAAAGAGCGGGTGACCACTGCCAAGTTGAAAGGGGGAGGGGTGACCACTGCATTAGTCGTAAAGGGAGGAGGTGTGGTACCCAAAGAATGTAGCAAAGCACCAAAAGACAAAATAGTCAAAAAGTTAAGCATAGGAAAGAGAGGGTGCAGTCAATTGTTACTTTATTATGTTGTGACACGACAAAAACTTACAGAAAAACACAAAAAAATACAACGAGAATTGCGAAGGACCTCTTATGTCCTGAGAAGAAAACATGTCATCCAATTTCAATCTAAAAAACACAAAATAAAATATAAATTGTAGATATCCATTGCTCCAACCCAGTGGGACATGCTATGTTACTTCCCAGCAGTGGTTCTCCACATTTAATTTTTAGACTCTGTCCATGAGTCCTATTGTTTTGATCACTTACAGAAAATTTCAGTGACACATTTTAAACCAAAATGTTGTAAAAAGTAGGAACAAATGCAATTGGTGACAAGCAAAGCATAATTAAAATCGTGTGCAAATAAAATGTAGCCATGGTTAAAGCTTCTCTATTTGCCAAAGGACTCTAGTGGGTTCATGGTGCATAGGTTAATGTCAAGAGACAAAAACGCATCCAACATTTTCCTCAAAACCTACAAACGAAACACTACTCGCCAAACAATAATATTATGCCAGCTAAAAAAACTTCCTATTGGCTTATAAAACTTCTGATATACTTGGTTTCAGGCGCTGAAAATTTGCACACACATACATTAGGTGGAGCATACAGAATATGAAAATATTAACTAAAACTTTGCTATTTATGTGTTCCTGACGTTGCATGTTTTATAATAATTAATTGTTACAAAACAATTATTTGGTGTGTCAAATAATCAACTTTTACAGATTGTCTACATTTTACCTAGTGACCGCATCAGGGTACAGCTCCCATAAAACATGCAGCCCACAGTTTGCCGACTACTGGGTTAGAGGGTCAAACAAACAGAAAGCACAACTGCAGGACCATAAATGAACCAGCTGTTTAAGTTTCTTCTGAATCCACTGAACCAAGCATGCCAAAAGTGCATGAACAAATTT
This sequence comes from Phallusia fumigata, assembly GCA_008931825.1. NCBI lineage: Eukaryota > Metazoa > Chordata > Ascidiacea > Phlebobranchia > Ascidiidae > Phallusia > Phallusia fumigata. Next base: position 2,709 of record QXVZ01029594.1, read on the forward strand.
CAAGGAGATAAAAAACAGAGTGAAAACAATGTGTGTCCCTCTTCAGGAAGGGGACCCATCCATGAGTAATTGCATCACATTTTAAACTGACCCTCCCATACCCTTCCCCCCAAAAAAATTAGAAGCTTTTAAATTCTCAAACAAATTATTACCTTCCAAGTAGCTATAACCTAAAAAAAAGCAGAACAGAATATGTTCCTTGTCAACGTGGTTGAATCGAATAACAAGAGTTCGTTGGTTGCTTCCATTGAATCAAAAGTCGACCACGAATGTCTAATGCAGCATCCTGATATTCTATGAAGAGCTCAGTAAACAAGGGAAAACTGGAAACTTGGACAACTGAAAAAATACAAAGTTGCTGTTAGTTTACAAAGGTTCTACTCAATTGACCCTAACTGCAGCTCACACATTTTCACTGCATTGTATCTTATTTTAACGCACTCTGTAAACCTAACCCCATGCGAAAAAAATTATTGTAATTAAACAGTTGGAAACTGACATATGCCGGTGTAATTGTCACCCATACTTTACCTGCATGATCGACTGTCCTCAAGATCGAGAATCTGGCCCGTGTATATTTTCAGCACGAAGGGCATGATGCGATGCTGCAAGAGATCGTTCAATGACCTTCCATCTTCCGTACCCAGGTTTGAGAGCTCAAGCTGGTTAGGTTCGATTGTGTTCCTGGTGAACATGAAACTATATTAGAGGCATTTGAATATTAAAGTCTTATTTGGTCCCTTACACTAGGATTTGATGTACTTTGTCAGAAACATAAGTTGCAGCAATAGATTTGAAACCTGGAAGATAAGTCTTCCTGTTAATGAGAAAAAATTTAATGCTGTGTCCGCCAACCATTACCACCTCTCGGAACTCGAGAACAATGAAAGTACCTCATTTTCGCGAAAGATAACCTGAAAACAGAAAATAACTTTTTTACAAGTAAATCTTAACTACTCACAGATACGGTGCTGTTTGAATCATTACTTTGTTCCTGACATTAGGATTTTTGCAGGGATAATTAAAAAGAGCTTTTAACAATCACTGTTGTGTTGCCCAAGACTTGTATGTGTAATAACCTTGGGCTGTGCGGCAGCAAACCGAACTATAAACTCTGAACCACCTTTTTCACGCAATTTCAGTAATGTTTTGCAAATTTTATGAACGTTTAGTCCATTGTTAAACCAAATTATAGTTTACATGCAACTGTATTGTAGAGCAATACTGTACTTTTAATTGTAGTGCAGTTTTTGTAATGGAAATGTTGTAAAATGGAATGGGTTGATTAGCCAAAGCTTTTTGGAGCACCTACTATTTTGTTACAATAAATACCATGTGTAACATGGTTGAATAAATCAGTTTGAAAGAACTATAATGGCTGCAGTTCAGCGTGAGAATGCTGTAATTTTGGAATGGTTGATTGTATCGCTATCCTTCACTTAAAGAGCCAGTAAAATTTTAGTTATGCGATGGTGGTGATAATAAAACTAATTAATTCATCCCTATGGTATTAATACGGCAACTTACCCGTAATTTATGCGATTATCGAAACTATTCTCGGCGCTCTTCGAAAAATTACAAATATGTGACCTTTGCGATCGNTATTTTGTTACAATAAATACCATGTGTAACATGGTTGAATAAATCAGTTTGAAAGAACTATAATGGCTGCAGTTCAGCGTGAGAATGCTGTAATTTTGGAATGGTTGATTGTATCGCTATCCTTCACTTAAAGAGCCAGTAAAATTTTAGTTATGCGATGGTGGTGATAATAAAACTAATTAATTCATCCCTATGGTATTAATACGGCAACTTACCCGTAATTTATGCGATTATCGAAACTATTCTCGGCGCTCTTCGAAAAATTACAAATATGTGACCTTTGCGATCGGATGAGCGCGCAGTTTTTATTCTATTCTTGCGGCGAAGCGTTAAATATACGACAATACAAACAACGGCATTTAAATTCAAGTTCTGCAAGAGTTCACATAATTAAATCATATTTTTTAAATTTACAAACACTTCAATATTTTAAATTCATTAGCAACTTATTGCAATATATTACAAACCACCACAAGCTAATAAAATTTAAAAGCCAAAACCTATTTTCAAGCACCAAATTTATGATTATGGACGCTTTGGTAAAAGTAATCGAAAACAAACGTTCCATTGAAACCAAGGACCCAATCGGGTTTAGGGTGGATAAAAAACTTTATTACCTGAGCCATTCGTCCTGTGTGCTCAGACTTAAAACGTTGTACCACGGCATAATAGCAGACGTTTATTCAGAAAACAAGCACAACTCAGTTTCCCTTAGCCGGTAGAAATGTGGAACCACAAGCAACGACCAAGCAGCACAATATACGCGTTAAAAAANAGAAACATAAGTTGCAGCAATAGATTTGAAACCTGGAAGATAAGTCTTCCTGTTAATGAGAAAAAATTTAATTCTGTGTCCACCAACCATTACCACCTCTCGGAACTCGAGAACAATGAAAGTACCTCATTTTCGCGAAAGATAACCTAAAAACAGAAAATATCTTTTTTACAAGTAAATCTTAACTACTCACAGATACGGTGCTGTTTTTTTTTTGCAGGGATAATTAAAAAGAGCTTTTAACAATCAATGTTGTGTTGCCCAAGACTTGTATGTGTAGTAACCTTGGGGTGTGCGGCAGCAAACCGAACTATAAACTCCAAACCACCTTTTTCACGCAATTTCAGTAATGTTTTGCAAATTTTATGAACGTTTAGTCCATTGTTAAACCAAATTATAGTTTACATGCAACTGTATTGTAGAGCAATACTGTACTTTTAATTGTAGTGCAGTTTTTGTAATGGAAATGTTGTAAAATGGAATGGGTTGATTAGCCAAAGCTTTTTGGAGCAACTACTATTTTGTTACAATTAATACCATGTGTCACATGGTTGAATAAATCAGTTTGAAAGAACTACAATGGCTGCAGTTCAGCGTGAGAATGCTGTAATTTTGGAATGGTTGATTGTATCGCTATCCTTCATTTAAAGAGCCAGTAAAATATTAGTTATGCGATGGTGGTGATAATAAAACTAATTAATTCATCCATATGGTATTAATACGGCAACTTACCCGTAATTTATGCGATTATCGAAAATATTCTCGGCACGCTTCGAAAAATTACAAATATGCGACCTTTGCGATCGGATGAGCGCGCAGTTTTTTTTCTATTCTTACGGCGAAGCGTTAAATATACGACAATACAAACAACGGCATTTAAATTCAAGTCTGCAAGAGTTCACATAATTAAATCATATTTTATAAATTTACAAACATTTCAATATTTTAAATTCATTAGCAACTTATTGCAATAGTACAAACCACCACAAGCTAATAAAATTTAAAAGCCAAAACCTATTTTCAAGCACCAAATTTATGATTAATGTGCGCTTATGGACGCTTTGGTAAAAGTAATCGAAAACAAACGTTCCATTGAAACCAAGGACCCAATCGGGTTTAGGGTGGATAAAAAACTTTATTACCTGAGCCATTCGTCCTGTGTGCTCAGACTTAAAACGTTGTACCACGGCATAATAGCAGACGTTTATTCAGAAAACAGGCACAACTCAGTTTCCCTTAGCCGGTAGAAATGTGGAACCACAAGCAACGACCAAACAGCACAATATACGCGTTAAAAAAAAACAAACCCTTTTGGGCGTCAGTTCCAATGTTGTAGGTGCTTGTCCAGTGCAGGCCTGATCTGAGGGCGATGACATGTATATCAAGAAAAAAAAACGTGCTGTTTACAACCATTTTCTCANAAACCCTTTTGGGCGTCAGTTCCAATGTTGTAGGTGCTTGTCCAGTGCAGGCCTGATCTGAGGGCGATGACATGTATATCAAGAAAAAAAAACGTGCTGTTTACAACCATTTTCTCATGGGGGCCACTGCTTGGCTGTAACGGTAACATCGCCTGTGCTTAGTTTTGTTTTTTGCTTTGAGCAGGAACGCAGTAAAACTGAGACATTTTATTTGCTCTTTCTCAATCAAGCGTGACAAAACAACATAGAAATAATATTGATTTGTTTACGTTTTTGTGACCTCAGTTTGTTTCTTAGCTTTTTGCTGACACTCAGTTCATATACACAACAGAAATGTTCAGTTTGTTTTCGTGATAAACAAACAAACGTTTGCTGTAGGATATGCTCGTAGCAAATATTGGACATGGAATTCGGAGGCACTTGTATATCGATTTCAAAAGATCACACACTGTAAGTATTTTTGAGGATGTAACAACTTCTTTATTTGTGATAAAACACAGCCAGAGTATTTTCTTATGTACCTTGATTCACCTGTGTTTGTTAAAGAAGCATAATATATGTTAAAATCAACTCAACTCCTATTTTTTGTTTTTAGTCACCTGTTTTAAACTTTAAACCGGTGACAAAAGTGAGGTATGCATCATGGAAATCAACAAGCTCAAAAAATCAGGATCTTAACAGAGCAAAACCTGACACACTAGCAATCAGAAGATCTGAACTAATAAATAAATTATGTGGAACTTACCTGTGTCATCACCCAAAATCATCTGCTGGTCAGTTTGCGGTTATAATTTACAAAGGCACTGTAATTGTGAAATGTTTTTTTTTTGTTTTATAATTTGATATCAATCTATTTAACTCACTAGCGTAGCAGCATATTAGGTTTAAGTCAAGGAAACTTTAGNACAAAGGCACTGTAATTGTGAAATGTTTTTTTTTTGTTTTATAATTTGATATCAATCTATTTAACTCACTAGCGTAGCAGCATATTAGGTTTAAGTCAAGGAAACTTTAGAGATCAAGCAGGTATTGGAATCATGATTTTGACTTTGGGTCGACTTTGCACCTTTGTTCTGTTGATGGCGCTTATAAACTTATCAGCAACATGTGCCACAGGTGCAGTGGAAACATGGCCGAGAAAATTTATTGCAACATGTCACATACTTGAGAGTTACACGCTGTTGCACCATCACAAGACAGCAAAAAGTCTCATGTTCAAATTCCGTTGCATTGACCCCGACCGAACTGATCGCTGCATCANGCAACATGTCACATACTTGAGAGTTACACGCTGTTGCACCATCACAAGACAGCAAAAAGTCTCATGTTCAAATTCCGTTGCATTGACCCCGACCGAACTGATCGCTGCATCACTGTGAATTATGGAGACTATGGGGCAAAAGAAGAGTTACCAATTACAGAGATGTCTCCAACCAGTTTACTGGAAGAAGTTACATTTATGAGTCAGTTTGCATTTGTGCTCAACCAAGCTGGATATCATGAAATTCCACAACATATTGTTCAAAACTGCCTCAAAAAACGACATAAATATGGAAATATTGAAGTAAGAACTATTTTAAGATGTTATTTTTGAATGTGAATAACTGGTATCATTTGGTAAGTTATAACCATGTAACTACCAGTGTGCTCTGAACAACTGTTTTACTTCAAACCTGTGTCTTACATGCACAGTAACCCACAGGATGACAAATTTTGTTGAAGCTTTGCTATGTTAGCTGAAATGTTCTTGCAGGTCGAAGTGAACTACAAAGACTACGCATTTTTAAGATTTTGGGTTTATGGAAAGAAGAAAGTGACATCAGACGTTTCATATTTTAAATCGAAAAATGACTCTGGGTTTGTGCAATAGGTTTTATATCCGTTTGATTATTGACATAGGTTTTTATGCAATTGTTTGAAAAAAGTTGGATAACTTTGGTGGTGTGTTTGTTTGCTTCATTCCCATGTGTGCTTGATCCTATCCCAAAACATTTTTAGTTAATTGACACACTTCTGTGCTGACACTTTATTTTTCAACATTATCAGATTGTTGTACGAGCGAGTGATCGTTGGAGCGAGAAGTAAATTTTCGAACAACATGATTTTAAAAGGTTTTAAGGATATTCCCGAGGATCACTTTGAATCCCTTTTACCAGAAGCAAAGTAAGTTTTGGACAAAGAAAGGTATTCAACAAAATGTTATGTGCCTGTAAGCTTGTAACAGTTCAGTGTAGTGGCAGCAATGCCAATGGTTGATAAAAATCTTGAAAAAGGTTAGTTGTGTTAATGTGTAAATTAAATGCTGAATTGTTTTTTGCAGAGTGCAGATTCCCCGCTGGAGAAAATTGATTTTAAACTTCTCTCTAACTTCCACTTTTCTCATCGCTTTCTTCAATGTTTGGATGACTTTGATGACGAACCTGAAACTCGACTTCATTTGGGTTTTTCTTTGTTTCATCGGATTCATTGCCATTAGGTAAGATTTTGTTTGTTTTGTGCTTAGTAATAAACATATATAAATGAAATAAGTGCAGGGCAACGAAAGAAAATTTAAGTCATAGTGATAAGTTGTCCCTGTTATTTATTGTAAATTATTGCCAAAAATATGAAATATTCAGGATTGCATTTACTAATAATGCCACGAGTGATTTTTCAGACTATTGTGTGTGTCTCCTGCCATAAAGCTAATGGTGTAGATTCATTGATTGTTTAATATCTACCAGCATGTTTTGTGCAACAAGCCAGCAATACGTTATTTAGTGAATTTTTTATTTTTATCAGTCTTGTTAAAATTTGTCATTTCCTGCGACATTCATGCTGATCGATGCAAACTGTTTACCCAATTTCACCAGTTAGCAAACAATACACAACCACTTGTCAGGTCGTTTGCAATGTACAAGAACCAGAGGAAGAGTTATATCTTAGAATGGAAAAACATGCTTTACTACAAAAGCACAGCTAACAATGCAGGACTTGTAATGGACACAATTAATCGAGCTCATGAACGGTCGCTCAAAGAAGTCCTGCTCGTATATGGAACTGCTCTAAGCTTAGCAAAGTCTGGTAAGAAAAATTTTGTGTTTTCAACTTTTTTCATTTGAAACTTGTTCATCTACTTGTGAAAAATGTGTTTGTCATGATAGTATTTAGGTTTTTCTCCTTTACGTTGTAACTTTTATTGGTGTACCATAAAATCGGTTGTATATGGTGTATCTGGCCAAATAGCGTGAAAACATATTAGTATTGTTTCTGTTAATAATTGTTGACAGTGACATCTGAACAAATTTTTTTTGAGGTTAAAAGTTAAATATAGTTTTAATTCCTGTGGTAGGTGGTTACATCACTGAGGCTGAAATAACAAGCGCAGCTCGTCAATGGTTGATGGCAGTTAATGACGAACAGACCCAGGATTTTGAATTTTCCCCAACTGCCGCATTTAGCATGTTACAAAGACTCGGAATATTAACTCGTATTACGGGGCAAGAAAATGCATATGGGTACAAAGTTCTGCCACCGGATGTTGCAGCAGAGCATCTTTCTCGTGAAGTGCAAGCCATTTCTGTGGAGTAAACTTCAGGTTCTATGAATTTTAATGTAAGAAGTTTAAGGGAATGACAGTTTTTTCTTTCAATTCTTTTGTTGTGGAATCTTCATTTGTGTGATTCGCATCGTTCAAATCTGAGACATTTGCAGTCATCAGAGCAGTAATCTGCCTGTATAGCATTGATGCCACTGTAATCTTATGCAAGTTCATGTGCTTGTTGTTCTACTTTTTCGCACTGTGATTTAATGGAAGGGCTGTATCTGCTTCCTGCACAGAATACACGTTAAGAACAAGAGGACTTCTAGTTACTTTGTATGTGGCTAAGAATTTATTGTTGCAACTGCAGTGCGGGTGGTCAAGCACAAAAGAGCGTTGTTTAAACAAATAATCGCGATTTTTACACAAACATATAATCGTATGAAGACAGTGCATGGGTCGAACTGGAAGCAGGTTACTGCAGAACGAAGGCAAAATAACAAAGTACCGATTGAGCTTGGAGAGTTCATGGCAATCTCCGTAATCGACATAACAAGCAAAATAATTACTTCAAGCTGACAAGTAGTAAGGATCACACAACAACACCATCATTAATAGCGGTGGTTGCAAAACGAAACAAAGTGACATTGGACGTTATGACGTCACTGTGGTAGCGGGATCACGTGATCCTTTTCATTCACAAAAACACGACGATGAAGCTGCTGCAACATTTGTTTTTGAAACTTAAAGCGACGTAGTTATTTAATTAAGTTTACAGTTATTGCAACAAACACAAACATTTCGAGCCTCTCGCAACTTATAGCTTTCCCACTTGACCTTCATCTGACCTCAACCAACACCTTCCCACGCTTCACTGCACACCATCTCCACACCACGTGACAATAGTCTCAAACCAGCCGCAATTTTCCCTCTCGAACCTTCACCTAGTTTTTGCACCATAACCCCATAAAAATTTGGGTCCAGCCCTTTCGGGAGAAAATAGAATTTGCATAAACTCTAAGTACGCATCTCGACCGAACTTCTGTTGCCATGACATGGCATCACGTGTTCTAATGTTGTTAGCCAATCAGCGCTGCTCACGTGGCAAGCACTAACTTGATTGGTCAGTTCTAGACATCTGATGATTTGGCTTGTGTGTTTGATGGTTGGTACGAGGGAATAGAAGACATTTTGTGCTTTGGATTGGGAATGTGTTTCTTCTCAACCTGGAATAAAAACAGATTCCATTACAGAAAGCTGTACCGGGTAATTGATTTTAAACGCGCTGTTAGGTCTTTGTTAATTTGGGTTGAGTTTATTTCGCTTGGTGATAGAAATCGTAGCGACACAATTGCACAAAAACAATCACTACCAAGTCGGAGATAGCTGCCCATCGTAAGAACGTCATGAGGCGCAAAAAGTGAAGGGCAAAATTGGTGGATCGAGGTTGAACGCGCTGCAGCTACACCGACAATACAAGATGAAAGTCCTACGTTTACCTGATGTAGAACCCGGCATTACAAACCACGCACTTGGTTTGAAGCTCACAATACTACTAAAACGATTGTCGATATTCTGTAAAGTGTTCTACAACTGAACACAACTCACCATCCGCTGTTTGCGCTGAAGCATTTGAAGTTTCGAATATTGTTCCTTCAACCTCTGGCTTTTCTCAGCTTGTGCCACCTGATGTTGTTGTTCCATGTAGCGGTGACGTTCATCGTCTGACGTGTCATAAGCTGATTGGGCGACTTCATCTAAAAATTTAATATAACTGATCCACAAATTGGTTTCAAATGTAACAAACGAATTAATTTCGAGATTCAGACGAAGACTCCAACATTTAAACGAGGGTTTGCAAGCTGCACCCTAAAAGAAACTTTTTCCTCGGGTAAGATTCGAACCCACGAACGCAACATATTCGGAATCAACTTTACAACTAAGCTATATTGATTTAAGCGAATATCAACACTGCAGTGAATAGGGGAAAATGTCTGACCAAAAACACAGCAATGTCTAAATAGCCAACTTGACTTACTTATAAAATGTCGGGGGGTGGTGGGCCTCCCTCCCCAGTGTTGGGGGGTCACCGACCTTGATCTTTCCACCATATGCAGGGGGGTGTGCCGCCCCCCTTGTTGACCCCCATACCCATCCTGCACCCTCACATAGTTGCTATGGGAACGACCCAGGGGCTGTCCCGGCCCCACGTAACCCCGCTGCGGTCTCTGTGAGGGGTCAACATATCGTGGCAACGACCCCACATGGGTGTTGGGGCGGCGGGGATCAGGGGATGGGTCAGAACTCGTGTAACCCCCATCAGGGGAAATCACCACGTAGTTGTCGCCACCAGGGGCGCTGTTGGGAAGGGCGAGGTTCGACGGAGGCGGTGGAAGAACGGAAGTGGGCATCGGATTGGGTTTGGGGGCGTTGTGGGGGTAAGTTGCTTCCACTGGGGGTGGGGGAGGGGGCAGGGACTCGATGGAGCTGGAATCGGAAGCTGGAGTAAAAAAGCAATTTTTGTAAAATGTTCTCTCCTAGGTTGAAAGTTTAAACACAAATTCGTCGGTGACTCTCGTGCAAATTTGGTTTAAACAAAACAACACGAAAAGTGCGACCTTACTTGTTAAATTGCTTTCCTGTTTGTTCTCTGTGACGTCACGATTCTTGTAGAGGTCAAGCAAGGTCATATGACGTCGCTGTTCGTTTTGTGAGATGTAATCGGTTCGGTTCAGTGCCCGTTCCGCTATCTCCAGCGACTGAAATAATTCATTGATTATTGTTCACATAAGATCCAGGAGGGAAAGAGATAAATAGATTCAGTTCTACAAATGTCAGCCCGGTTTGTTACGGGATCACCAGATGCGAAATTCGATGTTTACGACTTAATTTCTGCCGATGACAGTTGGACAAATACGTCATTAAAGTTTATCAACATTCCTCAAGACGAAGAATGATTGTAAGGACAAGGTAATAAATTATTTATTTATCTGATCAGAATAGCAACGGTGTTATATTGGTAGAAACTGATGTTAGATGCGTCAGCACACACGGAAAAATATTGGAAGACAAAACGATAACATCACCCCATAAACATTCTCCAAGGGTTATTCACGAACATGCAAAAAGCAAAGATATTTTAGGAAGTAAGTTACGCCACCGCATCGTCCCAAGTCAAAACCTGACTGTATTCTTCAAACGTTGGCTCCAACATTTTTGTTTTAACTTGCTGACTCTCAGTTATTTGCAACAAAGCAAACACTTTTGTAAATGTTGTCCAACTACATCAAGTCACACAAAAGTTATTGGTAAAAATCGTTGTGTCAAAATGGAAACCAGCGTGCAAGACCCGACCACATGCAGAGACCGGGGTTAAAGCGGAAGAAAAAGAGTTAGTTCGAAAAACTCCCGCCCAAATTCACCTTCTCCAACTTTTTCGCGTCATACTCGCGGATGAATTTCCGCCGGCGATTCCAGCTAATCTCGGCTTCCTGAACACGTGACAGGGGTAACTCAAGTCAAATGCGCTCGTGCGCCCACGTGTGGTTAATAGAAATACATTTATTGGTAGAGTGTGGAAAGGAAAATGTGAAACTTATTCAGATGTTAAGGATGCTGTTGCCTTACAGCGCCTTAACCAAGCTTTATCAGGTAAGGAAAATTCTTTCCAATAGACAATGAACAAACGCGTGGGCTCTGTTATGTAATAAGCGCTGACCCACCTGAATACTTTCCATCCGCCGCGCGTTATCCACTCTCACCCTTCTGACGTCATCAAGTACGCGCCCTCGGTGCATTGTGGGATCGTCGTACCCTGGGGCTCGGTTCATCAGGGGGTTTGGGGTTGTGGGGCGCATGAAGGGAACGGGGGTTTTGCTTCGGGCTTCCTGGACNTAAAGCGAATATCAACACTGCAGTGAATAGGGGAAAATGTCTGACCAAAAACACAGCAATGTCAAAATAGCCAACTTGACTTACTTATAAAATGTCGGGGGGTGGTGGGCCTCCCTCCCCAGTGTTGGGGGGTCACCGACCTTGATCTTTCCACCATATGCAGGGGGGTGTGCCGCCCCCCTTGTTGACCCCCATACCCATCCTGCACCCTCACATAGTTGCTATGGGAACGACCCAGGGGCTGTCCCGGCCCCACGTAACCCCGCTGCGGTCTCTGTGAGGGGTCAACATATCGTGGCAACGACCCCACATGGGTGTTGGGGCGGCGGGGATCAGGGGATGGGTCAGAACTCGTGTAACCCCCATCAGGGGAAATCACCACGTAGTTGTCGCCACCAGGGGCGCTGTTGGGAAGGGCGAGGTTCGACGGAGGCGGTGGAAGAACGGAAGTGGGCATCGGATTGGGTTTGGGGGCGTTGTGGGGGTAAGTTGCTTCCACTGGGGGTGGGGGAGGGGGCAGGGACTCGATGGAGCTGGAATCGGAAGCTGGAGTAAAAAAGCAATTTTTGTAAAATGTTCTCTCCTAGGTTGAAAGTTTAAACACAAATTCGTCGGTGACTCTCGTGCAAATTTGGTTTAAACAAAACAACACGAAAAGTGCGACCTTACTTGTTAAATTGCTTTCCTGTTTGTTCTCTGTGACGTCACGATTCTTGTAGAGGTCAAGCAAGGTCATATGACGTCGCTGTTCGTTTTGTGAGATGTAATCGGTTCGGTTCA
>QXVZ01029598.1:803-17419 GCA_008931825.1 Phallusia fumigata
TCTTTCATGAAACCAAGAAACTTCCCAAAAGTGCAGATCACGTCGAACCTGAACAGAAAAAGTTTGGTTTTATGAGTAACACAATTATATCTGTGCTCAATATTTGACAGTGTAATTACTTACAAACTAAAATGTCTGATTTTGAAAGAAAAAGATCGCGTATTTTGGATCATCAAACATTCTGTCAGAACTTCCCAAACGGAATCTTTTGCTTTGTGGCGAATCTGTTCCAAAAAGATTAAAAATTAGGCTAAAAATATTGCTGAAACAGTGCTTTTGACTAAAAATCAGACAAAACTTTTAATTAGGAGATATAGATGCTTCTTTTTTGTACCTTTAGCTTATGTGTTATTTTGACAGAACTTTTTGTCAAATCTCAAGAGTTGCCAAACCGTTTACCAAACAAATGTTGGCTGCTCTTCAGTTAATCATCGCTTTGGCCTCGTATAAATGCGATCAACTTACTGTGACAGAAACAGGAGATTCTTTGACATTTCGGTAACAGGTGGGTAATGTGATTTCTATGGGCTTTTTAAATTCGAATCCTTCTGGTTCACATTTTAACATCGGAGTGAGTCGTCTGACAAATTCGTTCCCCGTGTCAGTGGCTGGCATCTGTTCAAAAACTAAAAATTACGACAGTAACAAAAACTAAAAATTACGACACTATTTAAAACAGATTTTATGAAAAAACACCAGCAGCAAAAAATAAAAATAAAGTTTACTGCAGTTAACTACTAAACTAATTAGAACAATTTATACATTTTTTACCGTTGACTTTTCATATCCATAGTATGAAGTGATTGAAATTTCCACCTCCCTATCACAAGCACCTTCAGGAATCTTTACCAGACAACCACCAACTGTTAACTTTCCACCATTTACGCCAACAGTTTGGGAGGTCGTGTCCATAAAACCGTACTTCTGTATGCAAAAAGTTGGTAAAATTTTTAAAAGGATTGGAGAATAAAGCAGTGCGCTCAATGCTTTGTTGCTAAACCTTTAAATTTATTAATAAATTTTATTGCTTTATACTTGATATTAAATACATTAGACCAACCTGTTGTGGTTTGAGTTGAAATCTATTCAACAACCGGGTGTCGTCACTTTTTTCAAATGAAGGAAAATCATAAAGAGGAAACGTAGAAGAATCATTAGTAAAATCAACCCCTAAATCGAAGAGGACGTTAGATTGAGAAGTCATGTCGACATAATTGGATGACTGTGTCTAAAGAGTTGACAAATGTTGGAAATTAATTACTGAATTTAACTGCTTTACTGCTAGAGTTTAAGCAGACAAGATAAACCTGTTGAAGGTTTCTTCCAGATAAGAACGTTTTCTTCCGGGTGAAGGATAGATCAAAATTACCGTGGGTGACGATATTAGAATCCTGACATTCATTGAAAACATCAGATTGGGATGATTTTGACGACCTATAGCCGGATGAGTGAGCCAAAGGGTGTTGAATAACGCTTGGCTATTTCAAAAAATATTCGAATTAGGCGACAAAATATTTAAACATACTTTTTCATCTGAAAAAAGCGAGAGATCAACTGACGATAATGATGTTAAAATGGGTTGATGGCTTTTCCTGCTTTCCTGCTAAACACATGCAATAATGATAGAATGTACAACTTTGTCGAACTGTTTTTTAATTTTAATATCTTCAAATGGGGGATGTCGATACTTATTGTTATTCCGGACGAAGGAAAATCATCAAGAAAGGATGAAACCAATGGTTCCTTTTGTAAATCGGAAAATAATCATATTGAGGTAACTTGGTAGAAACCAAGTTGTTACAAGCCAAGGACATGTTATTACCAGTTTGTTTTATGAAGGCGAAAAAACTAAAATGGTAATTAGGATGTTAGTTGAATATTAATACTTAAAAAATTATACTCATACTAATATACTGCTACGTATCGTGACAATGTGAATTTGCCGAGAATTATGTGTTTGTTGCTGTGGAAACATGTACGAATCATTGGATATCCTAGAAAAGAGTAAATTGCGTTTTGTTAAAAACGCAAGCTTACCCAATGTGGATAAATCTTTATTCTCCTTTGCTCGGCACTTCTGACTACAAAATGTCAATTAGTTATAAAGTGAAATGTTACTGAAAATCAAAAATACCACAAATAATTGGTCAACTTTTTCAACAATTTAAAACAAGGTCATAAAACAAAAGACTTTCAAACCTCATACGGTTCGATCGCACTAGCGTTAGAAACAATTTATCTGGGACATAAATATTGAATTTTTATATTTTTCCTATTATAAGATTTCAATTTGTTGTAACATAGCAATTTGTTGTTTAATAAAAAATCAGAAAATTATTCCTTATTATTTTGTCATTTTAATATTTACATGCTTTTGCTTTTCTCACGACAAATTCTTTGAGTAGAATGTCTTCACTGAAAGTCGATTTTGCGGAAATCTGAAACTCGTGGTCAGTCGCAGTATTTCCTTCTATCTCCAAAACAAATGTTTTTTTGACTCTTGTTTTTCCCCATATCAATCAAGAGTAGTTCTTCTGGGTCAATTGTAACGTAACTCGGCCCTTTTATTCGACAAGACCATGTCGTTTTGTCTGTGGCTATCAATTAACAGATTCTTGAATAAAATAATTAATAAACAAAAACACATATATCATTGAGAAAAATGTGGATGCGCAACAGTTTTGTCAGTTTTGTAATATTTTTGTTGTGAACTAGAAACATATCACAGTAAATCATCATTGATTTGAATATCTTAGTACTTTCAACGTTTGAGGCATATTCCTAAAATATCAAGGATTTGCACCGAAATACTCAATCCACTTGCCTCAAAAGAAACGTGTTTTCGCAAAGAGCTTTTTCAGAACTAGGCTCTATCACAGAGTGGAGGTTGTCTGAAACTGTCACCAAAGCTTTCAATTTTGTTGGCTTCGTTTTATTAGCCAAAGTAACTTTTAAATATTTTTCTCTTTCAAGTTGGTGAAACAAAGATTCATCATTGACCACAACGTCAACCCTGAAAGAAATTAAAAACTGAATGAGTTTATTTCAGTAATTAACACAACTTACTTACGGGTCTAAACTGTACGAATTGAAAGTAAAGGAATTGGTTGTTGCATCCATTTTCAGTTGTTCAATCACTTTCCATTCTTTGTTTGAATTTTGGCGAACCTTTAAAAAAATTGCCTTTGAAGTTTTCTCTTCCAGTTCCCTTTTTTACAATTCCAGAAAAAGGCATACCAACACGTCAATAGGTGAGTTGCCGGTGTTTCGAAAACATGTTGGTAGTTTTATCTCAATTGGTCGAAGAAACTGAAATGTTTCTTGATTGCATTTTAGTACAGGTGTCAGTCTTCTAACAAAGGCCTTACTGCCATCATGAGGAGATATCTGAAATTAGACAACAAACAGCTTTAAAGCTTATTGTACCTGTTTATGTACATAGCCTAGACAAGTGTTTGACAATAAACAGCCCAGTAGAGTCGGGAAAAAAAATTTGATTCGAGTCGGACACGAACCTCTAGTTACTTGACTTGACTTGGCTTGAGACTCGAACCCTTGGAGACTTAACTTGACTTGAAACTCGAACCACTTAGAGTCTTGACTTGACTTGAGACTCGAACCCTTGGAGACTTAACTTGACTTAAGACTCGAACCGCTAGAGTCTTCACTTGACTTGAGTCTCGAACCCTTGGAGACTTAACTTGACTTGAGACTCGAACCACTAGAGTCTTGACTTGACTTGAGACTCGAACCCTTGGAGACTTAACTTGATTTGAAACTCGAACCACTTAGAGTCTTGACTTGACTTGAGACTCGAACCCTTGGAGACTTAACTTGACTTAAAACTCGAACCGCTAGAGTCTTCAATTGACTTAAGTCTCGAACCCTTGGAGACTTAACTTGACTTGAGACTCGAACCACTAGAGTCTTGAATTGACTTGAGACTCGAACCCTTGGAGACTTAACTTGACTTAAAACTCGAACCACTAGAGTCTTGACTTGACTTGAGACTCGAACCCTTGGAGACTTAACTTGACTTGAGACTCGAACCACTAGAGACTTAACTTGCCTTGAGACTCAAACCCCTGGGGACTTAACTTGACTTGAGACTCGAACCACTAGAGACTTAACTTGCCTTGAGACTCAAACCCCTGGGGACTTAACTTGACTTGAGATTCGAACCCCTGGGGACTTGGATTGATTTGAGAGTCGAACCCCTAGTGACTTGTCTTGACTTGATATTTGAACCACTAGTGACTTGTCTTGACTTGAGATTTGAACCACTAGAGACTTGACTTGATAGAGTCGTTACCCAACAATGCAGTCTAGGTAAGGCAAAGAGGTACTTACTTCGTCATAACCATATTCGTTTAGGTGGATTAGCTGAATTTTACAATCTCTTTCCACTGCGTTTATCGGAACGAAAACTCGGCAACCTCCTACTTCCAAAGAAGTTTCCTTCGAACTCAATAACTGGGAGAAATTGAATGTATGGTTGTTTTTCGAACATACAGGTAAAAATGCTGCTAAAACAGTGCGTCTTTTTTAGGTATTCTTATTATAAGTATTAAATCTGAACCCCTCCCTCCCACAACAGAAAGTTTATGATGTTTAATTCAATTATGTTGTATAGTTCACGTGCGTTTATGCAAACCGAAGGCAAGACAAAAGTTTTAACACTTTTTGTTTTAAACCTTTTCTATAAATCATTTTCCTCTTTTTTTGCCAATTTGTTTCAAATTTAAATAAACCTTCTACCCTAAATTTGGAATATCCCTACAGCGAAGTATATACTTACCAGCTGACTCTTACTCATATTGGGAGGCATGGTATGGGCGGATCTAGCAGCTTATTTGAACTCTAGGTTGAATTTACAGGGTATCAAATTAAAAAATTGGGCAATCTCAAGCTTTTTTATTCTACTCTCAGTGAGTTTGTCCAGTGTGATGTGAAAATACAACACCTTGATAAAGAATAAATTTTAAATATTGTTGGTAGTTTTAAATAATAAGGAAATGTTTATTCCACAGCAAATAATGGGAAAAAAAACTGGCAGCAGTTTTATAATCCGTTTAAAAACATAAAATTTGTTACTTTACAAGGGTAAACAGTGTAGTTATTGACACATTAGGGCGTCTTCATTACTGACCTGCTACATTCACTAGTAATCCAACATTTTTAAGTCTATTCTATCACCACTCAAGTACCGCCTTGTATCCTCCTACTGATACTATTTAAATCCGTAAATTGTGTACTTAAATGAATTATATTAAGCATAGTTGCCTTCTGAATCACTTTTGATGTGGAGTTTATATCCTGGAGACTATGTATAAGTTTTCGAAGGTTACATCAGTCAAAACAAGTGAAGCTATTTTAACTCATTTCTGTATTACTGGCTTTGCTTAATTTTCTTCAATCTGTCGCATCTCATAAACACAACTGCTTGTTTCCCTCATATTTCAAATTTACCTCACAGTTTCACATTCACGACGTGAAACACTACGTAATAAGTTACTTATTGCTTACACAGCGCTGGTAAAGCTTGCTCTGTTTGCCCGGTTTATGAGCGTGTGGGCACCAGTGCAAACAACAGTATTTCGTCCTTACAATGAAACCTAGTAGGCGTATCAAACAAAGCAGGCGGCTCAGTTTCAAACTTATTATCCCCAAGCTAGTCCCTTTTGTCGTTTTTGTAGATCGCTTTATTTACCCTGATGAAGACGATCTAAATAATACATCGAAATGTAGATACGCTACTAACACATTTGCCAGAAGAACAAGCTCAAGTTTATGGAACTAAAACTTTTGTCAGGCGCCAAACACACAACGCCTGAAAAGGAGAAGAAGCATTATGGTAAACGTGACAAGACGAAGGGTTGACAGCCACATTGCTGGTCGGCAAAAAAACCGTACAACGGCAAGTTAAAATTGTTAAAGCCACGGGGCCTTGCTGGTGCGAATAAGTGTTGAAGCTTTAGGCATAAACAACTTTCCACTAGTACAAAGAAAATCCAAGCTTTGCGCACTACAAAAGAAACACGGGTAAGAAAAAAGGAAAAGCATATATATATTTGTGTGTGTATATATATTGACTGTTGCAACGCGTTCACCTCCTGCGATCTTGGTGACGTACACACGACTTTGCCCACACAGAAGACAAAAGTCAATGGTTTGAAACTATTGTGGGTCGACGAAAAATATGTCGCTTAATATCTCTCGGTCCTGCAGCCACTCCTTTAATTCTTGTTTTCAATTAATGCAATCTGCTGCGTTCAGCTCACAAGAGGGCGCCGATACTTGTCTGCAAGAAACGGTTAAGTGGTGCGGATGGTTTATATCACCATAGAATCAGCTGTCCTCGGGTGTTGTGTGGTCGTCTGTTTGTCGAATGCGTTCGACCTTCAACGATAGCTAAGTGCAATGACCCTGGTATACCATCTATTTTCGATTGTTTTACTACGTCAGCCTCTATGATGCGACTAAACCATCTTTGATTTCGTTACGGGCGGTCGATGTCAGGCAATCCCTTCCGATACGAACCCAAGCTAACGGGACCCACTCTATTTCATAAGGATATGGAACATGAGAAGAAATATAACAAAACATTCTGTACAATTTTCGTTTACATTCACCATTAACAATGCAACATCCAATCAAAATTAACGTCTTATTCAGATGGAATGCCATGCAATCAAGGAACATTAATTCGAAACCTAAATTCCATTGCCTAAAGGTATTCTTTTGCAACATCGCCTAATTTTATGCTTGTTGCGTTACGCCTTCGGTCAGCCATGTATTCATATACGCCGTGACTTATCTTACTCTGACACAAGGCCGGTACCGTGTTCTTAGACCTCACGGCTGCCTATGGCACAGTCCACCTGCCTACTGTTCCGCATGCTGCCGGACAAGCACATGGTCAGCATGATCATGGAGCTTGTCCACAAACGCAGCTTTGTCCTTAAGACCGACACCGGCCAGCAAAGCAGGTTACGACGCCTTACGAACGGCGTGCCTCAGGGATCAGTCCTGGCTCCTCTATTATTCTACATTTTCATTAGCGATCTGTCCGCCACAGTCTTCCGGAAGTATGCATACGCCGACGACCTTTGCCACCATGCATACCGACGGAGACTGGCGGTGCGTGAAGAGGACTCTTAGTTAGGACATTACGGTCCTGCCAGACTACCTTCAGACGTGGAGACTTAAGCTCAGCGAAACCAAAACAGTGTTGGTGGCCTTCCACCTCAACAACATGTAGACTAAACTGAGTTGTGCGTCCAGTCCAACGAAAGAACTTTGCAGTATCACGCCGTCCCGTCCTACCTCGGCATGCATTTGAGCTGGACACTCACGTACCGCCAACACATGGTAACAATGCGAAAATCACATCTCGCGTGTCACTTCAGAGAAGGCTGGCTGGCACGGGCTGGGGAGCGAGAGCGGACATCCTCCGCGTATCCTCCCTAGCCCTCGTCTATACCCCAGCCGAATACTGCGCACCTGTGTGGGGAAGGAGCGCTCATACCCATCTCATCGACAAGTGTCTTAACGACGCGATGCGCATTGTTACTCGTTGCCTACGCCCCACGCCAGTCGAAGAACTTCCAATCCTGGCAGGCATCCAGCCCGCTGACCTTCGCCGTAGGGGAGCCACATTATCTCTAGATCGCCGTGCCCTGTTGGAACAACATCTACTCTACCATAAGGTCACAGGACGGCCGACCTCAATTAAAGACTGAAATCAAGACGCCCCTTTATACCAGCTGCACTCACATTGCTGCAGGACAGCGATGGCCTAGGTACAGCCGAATGGATGACCACCAGATGAAAAGAGCTACGACTCCAATCCCTCTCACAAACCACCGGTCCTGATCTCGCCTGAACAGAAATGGGGTTGGGCGCCTTCGGTCATCCATGTACAAATAGGGCCTGGCTCCCTCTGCGGACTGCGAGTGTGGTGTGGAGGAACAGACTGCAGACCATATAATCAACCGATGCCCCACATACCGTCCACCGAGTGGAGATAATGGTCTGACAGTCTTGGCTGCTCGACCGCTGCCAGGACATTTGAAATGAAAACGAAACCATCCAAACAAAAGAAGACATGCTAATTAATTGTTCCTACTAGGATTATACTCTAGCTAAGATGTCTCCAGGTATTCGGCAAATTGGGGTCGGGGCTACTAAGCTGAGTGTCGCGGCGATCGGTGTTCGCATGCCGGCTGAACGGGAGTTGTCTCTCCTGATCCCGTTTGGTAAGGCGACCGGGCATATTACGCGTGCGTCCACATCTCTTTCGCAAAACCAAAACAAGCCTTGCTATTTATATTTGCGAGGGTGGCTTACCTAGAACAAATGCAAATAAATATGGAATTATATGTTAAATTTATCCGCTTCGTTAGTTCATTTAGGCGTCGCCAATGGAGTTTTCAACTAATTTCGCAATAATATAGATTTCGGTTTGGATAGCGTCTACATTATAACTATTTACAGTCGCCTGTTAGGTGGTCATATATCACGTGACATCTATATACAACTCTAGCATGTGGCACCAACTCAATAAATGCGTCACAAATCAATTAATGCAAAAAAGCAGGACTTACGGGGTCACGATTAACTATTTAGATTGTTTCTACATAAAAACATAACATCATACAAAACGTTGTGTGTAAATAATCACATTTCCTGTCGGCGCTATTGTCAAGCGGAAAGTCCAGAGTCTGTATAATATGTGTGAAAATGTTGCATCTTTAACGAATGACGTGATAATGACTGAAATGAAACTATGTTGCGATGCGACACGTAATAAAAATATGACGTGATATGAACGTTGAAAGAATTCTGCACGTTTTAAAACTGAACAATGTCGGAACGACAAGCAAACACAACTACGACAGATCAAGGCACACTGGGATCCACAAAAGTTTGTCTGACCAGAAGTTCGGGGCAAGTTGTTTGAACCGGGGCTGATCTGGCTAATTCGTAAGATAAGCCAGAAAAAAAAACATTCCGAAAGAGATAATAATAAAATCAATTTGACCATTCAGAGAAAGCAGAAGTTTGGAACACAGAAAATCATCAATTACAAATCAATTTTACCCCTTATAGAAACTCCTAGTCACCTAATGAAAAGAATCGTTTCAGCTTCTACAAACGATAGTTAACATCTTGTGCCTCTATGTTTGTAACATGCGTCGGAGGACGAGGAGCTGCAGGAGCTGCAGAAAAATGTCAGTATGTTACATTGGGACAATTTTACACAAATCCTTCAATTAACCGTGGAAGACAACTTCTCCTTCCACTTTATTGTTTATAACCAGGAATAACAGGTGAACACTGGTGACTTACTGAGATGGCGTTTCTCCACGAAGATTTGTTTGCTGATATCACTTCGGTTAGGATTTACAAAGATGATTTCAAATTTAACTTTCTTGAACCCATGTTTCCAATTTTCTCCTTCAGGTCTTGTCAAGAGAAATTGCCACGAATCTCTGATTCCTTCCAGCACAGCAAGATGTTCAGGAGGATCTACTTCGGTGTTGTCAGCACTAAATTTGATCAGGATCTCATGCTTTTGATTTCTGCATAAAATTGTTCCGGAAAAACGTCAGTTTGTTACATCATAATCCTATGTTTGAAGCATTTTTTAGTTTTTCTTCCGAAGCAGTTGAAACTATCAGATATGGCCACAAAATAAAATCGGTCACTGAGGTTTTTCACAATAATACAAGGTCCAATTTCACAGACCACATGGTGGCAAAGCAAGCAATACTTGTGAGTGTAAGTTAAACATTGTAATTGTACATTTGTTGCAGAAAATTGTTGAATTCCGTTCTTTTATGTAAAGGTACTCCAGCAAAATTTACGACTTATAATTGCAGTGAAAATATTTACCTCACATTAAGAAACGATCGTCTGTAAACACATTTCAAAACGCACAGTTTTTGCATTTAACGAGGTACCTGAGCAAAATAACCTTCTCAAAAATTGGGTTGAGATCTTTGAAATCTTTTGTTGATTCAATGTTGTCACAAATCAACACTTCTGCGAGGATTTGTGAGACAATTTCTTCCTCATCAGGAGGAACCGCCAAAATGATTGCTGTCTCTTTCATCAAACCAAGAAACTTCCCAACAGAGCAGATCACGTCGAACCTGAACACAAAAAGTTTGGTCTTATGAGTAAAACAAACATCTGGGCTTCATATTTGACAGTGTAATTACTTACCAGCTAAAGTGACGCGTCTGGAAGGAGAAGAATCGCGTATTTTGGATCATTAAACATTCTGCCAGAACTTCCCAATCGGAATCTTCCGTTTTGTGACGAATCTGTAACAAAATAGGTTTTAATTGAGACCAATAAAAAAGAAACAATGCTTCTCATACAAAGTTACTGTGCAAGTTTCATACATTTAAAAGATAGAGATACAAGGTTTTGTTCCTGTTTAAAGTTTGTTTAATTTTATCTTCGGTGGGCGGAACCTGAATTCGTTCACAATGAGTCCGCCGTCGAGCTACCTGCCTCACTGCAGTTCCATTGGAACATGAAGTATTTAATTTTTTTCGAGTTGGATACTTCACTTTTGGGTCAACCCTAAGGCTTCGACTGGTTTAAGTTCCTTGCTCATCTTGGCTAAAATATCATTGCTTAAGCGGACTCAGGTAAAAGTAAATTTACTTAACCAACAAACGCTCATGGCAAAAACAAATAAAATTGTAGACGCCGGCACACATCTTTTTTTCAACGATTAGCAATTGCGATGATGTTGAATAATTTGCCAAATCTCAAGAGTTGCCAAACTTTTAGTAAAACAAATTTGACATTGCATAAGTTGCTGCTTTGTTAATCACCGATTAGACTTCGTTTACAGAAACACAATTGACTTACTGTGACAGAAACAGGAGATTCATCGTCATTTCGGTAACAGGTGGGTAGTGTGATTTCTATGGACTTTTTAAATACGAAGTCTTCAGGTTCACATTTTAACAGTGGAGTGAGTCTGCTGATGGAATCACTTAGCGTGTCATCGACTGGCATCTATTAAAACAAAAACTAAAAATTACGACACTAGTTAAAAGATATTTTGTGAAAAACCACCACCACCTATAATAAAGAATAATAAAGTTTCCTGCAGCTAAATTCTAAAACTAATTAAAATAATTTGTACAATTTTTACCGTTGACTTTTCATATCCATAATATGAAGTGATTGAAATTTCCACCTCCCTATCACAAGCACCTTCAGGAATCTTTACCAGACAACCACAAACTGATAAGGTTCCTCCATTTGTACCAACAGTTTGGGAGGTCGTGTCAATAAAATCGTATAACTGTTTGGCAGAAGTTAAAAAGAATTGGTTATTGTCATTCACTAACAGCTGAACACTGATCGAATCAATAGCTTTGACAAACCTGTTCAGGTTTTAATGTCAATGACATAGTAAAAACATCAGATAATGACGAACTATCCGATTCAGTTGGACTGTCATGTTCTGGTGTCCCGATCATCGAACCAGTGCCGGAGGATTCATCAGAACCAACGATTGGCTAAATCAACAAACATTCACATTAGGAGAAACCTTTAGACAAGTTAATAACATTTTTGTCTTGTAAAAACTTTTGAAGGTTTTAAAGTGTTGTTTAAAATATTTTGTGACATGTGAGTTGTACGACACTTACACTTGTTATTATGTAGGACTATCAAGATCAGATACCAATACAAGTGTGTTGGCTTGAGCAACGAGAACTACTTGAAAGACTCGAATTTAGTCTTTTAAGTCAAGTCATAGTGTAAAAATCTAATATGCTTTACTTTGAGTGCGATTTTAAACCTAACAGTGTAAAAATTAAGCGAATTTAATATATTTTTGCACAAACACAGTTATTGGTTCGACTTTTTACAGACGTTTTCACCAAAAGATTTACATAATTTAAAAGCACACAAAAAATTGCTATGAAAACCTTGAGGTGAAGTCTTGGTTGAACTTCGTCAAATATACAAAACGTCTTTTTTATTCAACCGTATCAAAACGTTGTGATTGGGGTTTTATAATCGAATTTAACATCTCAGAGATTAAATTCCAATTGCTTTAAATCCAGGGTGCAAACTCTTGAGTTTTGTATTGATAGGTCAGTTCACGTAACAAATGAAAAAATGCTGATAAAGAGCAGGAAAAGGGTGTTCTTTTGATAATGAGCAAAACTGTCTATATTTTGTATTTACGAATGTGACTGAGAGTAGACTGAATCTTTGCATTTTATTAAAAAAGTCTTCGCGCTTACCTGCATTGGAAGCATCGAGAGGATTGGCGTGACAATTTTTTCTACAAAACATAAGTTAATTACAAAAAAATCATCTTTTATAACTCTGAACAAAATATACTGGCACAAATATTTCTCAAAAGCGACATGCTTTTTTCATCAAACGTTTTGTGTGTTTTTATTGAGAGTTATGAGCAGATCCGTGTTTAATGTTCATAATTTCTTTTACTTTGCCGATTTGAAATTTTGTTTCGTTGCAGGAAAAACTGTAAGCACGATATGAGTGTCGTCATATTGTGCGTCATAAAGAATTTAGACCCGTGATCCATTAACTTCATCCGACAAGTTTGCATTCACCAAATCCTTTAATTAATCAAATAATGACGGTATGGTCTCTGCGAATCCCAGAGACTGTCTTATAAACTACTTGGGTTCGATGCCTGGGAACCAACGCTTAAAACCTTGTGCGTTTTCTACGATTACAAACTAACCTCAAACCTTTGTACTTAATATTTACCGTTAATACTATGTTCCGAAATGACGAACTTCTTGAGTGAAATATCTTCACCCAATGTCGATTTAGCGGAAATCTGAAACTCGAGGTCAGTCGCAGTATTTTGCCTTTCTACCTTCATGTGGAATGATTTTACGACTGTTTTCGCCCATACATCAATCAACAGGAATTCTTTGGGGACAATTTCAACATCAATCGACCCTTCGATTGAAAGGACAACATCCTTTTGGCTTCGGCTGCCAATAAACAGGTAAAAATCACATATCAATTAGGAAACAAATAACGATGAAACAAGCGTCGAGATAGTTGTGTGGCAATTTCGTCACCAACAAAAAGCATGGCTTTTCCATGTTAATCAGTGGCTCCCCAACCATTTTATTTTGTTTCATCCCTTTCTTTTCGAATGTTGGAACTTTTAAATCCTCCCCTAGTACACAAGAAATGATGTGAAGTAATATTAAAAGATTTAAAACAACTGGTCTACCATGTTTATCATCATTAAATTAGAGTGTTTGAGGTTGATTTACTTTAGAGAGCTTGCAGGGTAACCACTGGCACAAAAAAGTCAGACACAACTATTTTGAAAGGTCAACGGAGTGAATGGCTGGACTGAGGGGAAGACATCAATAACACAATGCACAATTTCAAATTTTATCCATAGTCAATTTTACATGACGGGGTGACCGCTGTGGAACATACTGCCAAACAAAACTATGTCTGCCACTGACAGCTGTAAAAAGTTCCATTACAATCAGTCACAGATTTCATGCCCAAAAAAGTATGCAAAAACTAACAGTAAAGACAATGCGAAAAAAAATAAACCCAAAATTACCTTAAAACAAACTTGCTTTCACAAACAACTTCGCTATAACTGGGTTGTACTACAGAGCTAACGTTGTCTGAAACTGCAACCGAAACTTCCAATTCTTTCTCATTTCCCACATAACCCAATGTAACTTTTAAATATTTCTCTCTTCCAAGACGTTGAAATAAAGTTTCGTCATTGATTACAACGTCGACCCTGAAATATATTTTTGTTCTTTAATTTTACTTTATTTACATAGATAATACCAATTACTTACGGGTTAGAACTGAATGTTTTGAAAGTAAAGAAACTAGATGTTGGATCAATTTTCAGGTGATCAATGACTTTCCATTCTCTGTTTACTTTTTGGCGAACCTTTAAAAAACAGATTGACCTCAGCGATTTTTTTATTTTTACACTAATATATTTATCCCAAAGAACAAACCAAAACGTCAATAGGTGAGTTGCCAGTGTTTCGAAAACATGTTGGTAGTTTTATCTCAATTGGTTGAAGGAATTGCAAATTTTCAGGTTCGAGTTTCAATACAGGAGCCAATCTTCTTATAAACGGTTCGTTGCCATCATAAGGAGATATCTGAATTTAATAACAAACATCCTGCAAAACTATACTACGGGTAAACAGATTGCTCAAGCTTTTCTTCTTTTCAATAATCCATCTTTGTTCCATGTTGTATTACGTTTTGTAAAACACATTTAGGCTACAGCATTGGATTTAAGTAAAAATCTTTTTAAGGCAAATTAGTCAAGATATGTTCACAAACTAGCAAATGTTTTGCATCGTACAAGGAGAATTTGGTCTCGTGCCTCATTTTAACTTACTTCGTCATATCCATATTCATCCAGCTGAATTATCTGTATTAGAACTATTCCTTCCACTGCATTTGCAGGAATGAAAACTTGACATTCTCCTGCTTTTAGGAACATTTCCTCTGTGCTTGTTAACTAAAAGTAATTTGGCTTCTTACTGTTTTTGTTTCAGGTCGCCCAGGGCACTTAACATTGCCCCAAATTCAGACATGGTTAAAGTTGAATTTAGACGGTATCGAAATAAAAGCTGCCCTGTTGTATTGTTATAATCATACACCTTTATTGAACAAAAAATAAGAAACATTGTTAGTAGTTTTAGGTATTGGAAATGTATGTTCCAAAATTTACTCAAACTTTTATAATCCGTTTGAAAACACTTTTTCAAGTCGTATCATTTTTTATATTTGCTTTGGCAATCCGCAATCCACCAGTGCTATCGTTTATTCTTCCAGCACTGAAGGTGTCAGTAAAATGTGCGAAGAATTAAACAACGCTAACAAAGATTTTATTATCCAAAAAGATTTTCCAAGGAATTTTGAACAACTCAGACAAAAACTATTTCAACTTTAGCCTGTTAGTTTATAAATCTGAATATGTGTCAAACAGTCATGATGATATTTTAATTTCTCACCAAATATGGCATTAGGTCTGAGCTTAGTTTCTTTTCATATACTGCTCGTAAGTGCCACCAACCGTATGTGTTACTTATGCGATGAACACTACATCCAGGTATTGAGGGGCTGCATAGAAAGTTACCTATTGCTTACATAGACGTTTCATTTACCACTGCGATATTTTATTTTCCCATCGAAATAAGTTTTTTTTTGTACAAGTTTATCGAAAAACGTACGTTGGAGTAAAATAAAAATGATGAAACTGCAATAAGGCAGGTAGCTCGGCGGTGGACATATTACGAGCATAACGCAATCAGGCGTTGCTCACACACCGAGGATAAAAATGAAACTAACAAACAAAAACATTCCGAAAACACAAACCTGCCAACAAGAACAGCTCAATCGTAAATCAAGAACATTCAAGTTTTATCTATTGCTTTCTGTTTTCTAATGTTGTCAGGACTGTCACTGTTGATACCAAAAGTTAAAGACTAAATAAACAGAAAGATATGTAGGTATTAGCCAAAACACTTCATTCACAATAAAGACCAGCTTAAAATTCTTCCAGTGCAAGTCAAGCGTGACGCTTGTGTGCGATTACCACCATTGACGCGCTTGTTAACCAGCGCTGTTTCATAAGGCCGCCAAACAGCCGTGAGTCGGACAAGAGAAAAGTTTGTTCTTGGAGCCCTGAACAACACCATGAACATAAAAACGTATATAATACATTCGCTTGATTTTATCCCAACACTGTCTTCATAAATTTGCAAATGACCTTGCAATATCAGCTTACTTAAAAATATACGTCTACATAAAACTAGTTTCATTAAAATGGGCGTCGCGTTGCCAAGAAAGGTGTAAAATACAGCAAAACTTGAATATCTAACTCAGTTTCAGCAATTACTACACAACAATAACTTACACAAATACCAATCAACACGAGTGAATTTCCATCAAATATTTTTCACAGGTATGCACAAAAACCCAACTTTAGCAACTAAACACAGGTTGACAATATAAATACCGAACATAACCCCCTGTGCCATGCAACACAGTTTTATACCTAAGACTGTCTTCATAAAACTGCAAACGGCTCAGAACCATGTANAGACCAGCTTAAAATTCTTCCAGTGCAAGTCAAGCGTGACGCTTGTGTGCGATTACCACCATTGACGCGCTTGTTAACCAGCGCTGTTTCATAAGGCCGCCAAACAGCCGTGAGTCGGACAAGAGAAAAGTTTGTTCTTGGAGCCCTGAACAACACCATGAACATAAAAACGTATATAATACATTCGCTTGATTTTATCCCAACACTGTCTTCATAAATTTGCAAATGACCTTGCAATATCAGCTTACTTAAAAATATACGTCTACATAAAACTAGTTTCATTAAAATGGGCGTCGCGTTGCCAAGAAAGGTGTAAAATACAGCAAAACTTGAATATCTAACTCAGTTTCAGCAATTACTACACAACAATAACTTACACAAATACCAATCAACACGAGTGAATTTCCATCAAATATTTTTCACAGGTATGCACAAAAACCCAACTTTAGCAACTAAACACAGGTTGACAATATAAATACCGAAC